>RJWM01006947.1:0-73569 GCA_004363535.1 Dasyprocta punctata | reverse complement strand
GCCTCCCGAGTGCTGGGATTAAAGGCGTGCGCCACCACGCCCGGCTGCTTTGTTGTTCTTGGTTGAGGAGAAAAACTTATTTGAAAGTCCTTCTCTTGAGCTGGACATGGTGGTTCAAGCCTGTGATCCCAGCACCAGAGGCTAAGTCAGGAGGATCACTGTTGGTTCAAGGCCAGCCTGAATTATGTAGTGAGACCCTGTCTAAAAAAAAAAAGAAGCATTCCCTCTCTTTTAAGAATTCTATGATTCTAAGATAAGAACTTGGTTTGTATTACTGGTCTTTTCTTTGCTGTTATATGTCAGTCACAGCATGTGTATGTATATCTGTTTATATAGTAGATCACTTAGTGTGGTTTGCCCAGCTACTTCCAATTAGAATACCTGTTCAGTCATTTGAATGGGTTAAGGTAGGGGAAAGCCTCTGTGTTTGTGTGTGAGTGTGTGTGTGTGTATGTGTGTGTGTGGTGTGTGTGTGTTGGGGGTATGGGGTAGGAATTCAAACTTTGGGATACCAGAAATCTTGGTCCTACCCCTCTGCATTTGAGGTTTATATATCTATTCCGTCACTAATGTAGCTTGTAAGAAGATTTTTAAAAAATTTTTAAATAGCTCCATTTGTGAAAGTTGTGATGAATAGAATATGGAGGTATGAAATTCCAATAGTTACCTTTATCAGCTTACTCATTCAGGATTGGAGTTCATTTGCATGTAAGAGTGCCAGACATACTGTTTGAGTGCAAAGCGAATTAATTACATTTTTCCTGTAGTTCTGAAGTGTGGAACTTTAAAGGGTTCTCAGATATATGAATATATATTTCATCTTTGAACCAATTTGTTGCTGTTAATGAGATCATTATCTGAAACTTGTAGTCTTGGTTGTGCACCCTACATGGCTGGTGATATTAAATAAAGGCCTGATTAATCATTGGCTAGTGGTATGTGAATTGGTTAGACAAACAAAATTAGCATTGCTAGAGATGAAAGATAGTTTTAAAGTAGAAATGCATTTTTCCCTTGAAGTTAAATATTTAGAAATGCTTGAGAAGTTCATTTGTTAAGGAACCAGAATGATAGGTCCTGTGTAACTTTTAATATCAACCTTTCCGAATCCTAAGTTAAAGGTTGAATGGACTTGAAGCTGAGAACATTGAGAACTAAATTGATTTTTTTTTAGCTCTTAGAGGTAGGCGGAGAAGTTGGCATGTGTTAGAAAGGCTGATTGAGGCCCTTAAATGTCCTTTATTAACTAAAGGTGTCAGAGAATAATTTTGGGAAACTTAATTTCTCTGCTTTGTTTCCCTGTCAGTGTGTTTTTGCAGTTTAGCATTTGATCAAACACTTTCTTTTCATCTCCATTTCAAATTAACTTACCAGGCCTCCCTTTAAAAATTGACTTGGCCTAGTAGAACAATTGCATGCTGAAGCCGACCTGTATTTACACAGAACGGGATTGCTGACTGTCTTCTCAGATGGGCCTTCATAGGTTAAAACCAAGCATTTGAATTGATTTTGGGGTAAAATTTGGTGTCATGTTTTATGACCTTATAAATTATACTCTTGTTTCTGTATTGTACTTTGAAATCTGATGGAATTGCTAGTACAATTCTGCGTAGGCATGTGGGAGTGGGAGATGGGCAGAGTTCCTAGACTAAAGGAAAAATAGTATGATGCACCTTGGCAAATGGGTTGTTTGCTTATCACATTCTGACATTAATAAAGCATTAGCAACTATTGCTAACCCATTTTACAGAGGAGAAAATTGAGACTAAGAAAGGCAAAGGACAGGTTCACTTCTCTGATCTCGTACAGCTAGCAAATGGCCTAACCTGGTTGAAACCCAGCTCTAGATGTCTAACCTTGTTTTTGTTTTTGCCAAATAAGTAGAACTTCACTGATTAGTAGTTTGATATTAATTGAAGTCTTAACATTTAACAGGGTACTATAGGAGTTCTTAACATGAGGATCACAGACATCCAGAGCTGGCTGGCCTGTGAACCTTTGAAATTATACACATATTTTTATCAATGGGCACTTTTGTTTTCCTGAGAAGACATACCAGTTTATCTCTTGGATGGTTCCATGATGCTTCTTATGAGGAAAAGAGAAGTTCTATCCTAGTCATCAGATAGGCTGGTACTACAAATTTGAGTAGAGTGATGTGAGCCTCAGGCTGGCAAGAGTTGGAGGGAACCTGGCAGGCATGAGGTTGTGAGTTCGATCCCTGGTACCAAAAAAAAAAAAAAAAAAAAAAAACCAAAAAAAAGTTGGAGGGAAGAAGTCTGCGGGTTTGCATGCCTCTATTGGGCATATTCACTTGACAGATGTTTACCAAAGTCCTGTTTGATGCCAGACATTATATTGCTGTGTCTTCTGGTGTTCAGTCTCTTATGGAGATGGGAATGTGCTTGGATAAATGATAATCCTTCCCAACTGTATTTTTCCATAGAATTGAATTCTTAGGCCCTAAGGCATTCATTATCTATAATGAATTAGTTTCTGCCCTGTGTATATCCAACTAGTTATGCATCATCCTTGGGAGACATGAGAAAATAGTCACTCAAAGAATTTTCTGTATTTAAATGAAGTGCAAATAGATGATTATCTGGATGCAGTATTTGGGAGAGTATAGTGTATCTTCATTAAATAATGCAGGGAAGCATCCTTCAGTGTTGAGATGCCTTAAGAGCAGCTCCTTACACTTTCCTTTGTGGACCTGGGCCACAGAGGGGTTTTTGCTCATCCCTGTACCTACCCTGGGATCCCTGCTAATTATCAGATACTTGATATTTATTGAATGAATGATGAATTTAAAGTAGACATCAGGTAGACAGTGAGTCTTTATTGGGTTGGATTAATTTTAGAGACTACCTTCATTTGGTGTGGCTAATTAATTCCAGCATTACTATTCCTTTTTCAGTTAGGTGGAAAGAATGATTCTCTTTGGTTCCAGTATGTCCACTGGTATTATAATACCAGGTTGTATAAGAGTGATCTATGTGCAGTGTCTGTATTATTCGGCAGGTTACCTGGCATTATAAAAGTCTGAAGATGTCCTTTCCCTAATAAAACACTTCAGTGTATTGAGAAAGCCCAAATGTGGATAGTTGTTATGATGCATGAATCTTTAATGTAACTGAAAGTAACTGTAATACTTGAGCTTAACTGCAAAGACTTGGTATTCAGAATCATCATTTTTCGGCCAGGGATATAGCTCAGCCGCATGGTGCCTGCCTGGCAAGCATGAGGTCCGGAGTTCGATTCCCAGTTCAAAAAAAAAAAAAAAAATTGCCCTAACTCATCATTTTTTGTTTGGTTTGTCTTTTTGAGACAGGATCTCAGGCTGGCCCTGAACTCATGATGATCCCCTTGCCTCAGCCTCCCGAGTGCTTGTGCCATCATGTCAGACTCAGAATTGTCATTAATCTAAAGATAAGCTATGTAAAATCTTGGTTTACGACAGTGTTTCCCTATCCTGGAGAATGTGAATTTGTACTTCTGACAAAAATGATACTTAAATCAACCTTCATACTCAAGAGAACCAAATATAATCCTCCAGAGAGGAAAAACTGGCAAGGACCACATAGTAAAGATAGGGATGTCCCAAGACTAATCAGGTTTCCTGACTAGAAGTACTGCCAGTGCTGTATTTGGGCAGAGTGTACTAAGGAAGACAAGATGTAGAAGTATGAGTTATGGTTAGGTGTGTGACTGAGGAAAGCCAGGCATTCTTTTAATTTAGGTTTTGGGTCTTTCATTCTTTTTCTCTGCGAGAGTTTTGAAAAACAGCTAATGAAGCTAGGCACAGAGTCACGTACCCTCAGTTACTTGGGATCCTAAGGCAGGAAGATTCCTTAGCCCAGGAGTTGGTCAGCCTGAGCACCGTAGAGACCCCATTTTTTTTTAAAGCTACTTATCTGTCTGTCTATCTGTCTGTCTTTATCCATTCATTAGGGTAGGCTCTCACTTTTATAGTCCAGGCTGGCCTTGAACTCATTAGTAGCTCAGGCTGGCCTTGAACTTTCAGTGGTCCTCCTCTTTCTGCCTCCCAAGTGCTGGGATTACATGCGTGTACCACCACACCCAAATTTTACTCTATTTAGTGGACAAGGTAACGGTAGAGGAAGCTGAGTGAAGAGGTAAAATTACTTTTCAGAGTCACTGAGTAGTAGAAATGAGATTCAGACTGTGGTCTGAATGATTCTAGTACTTTTGTGTTTTCAGAAGACTGCTTTACTTGGCACTTTCTTATGATGAGATTATATGAACTGATGGTGACATTGAGATTTGAGTTTAACCCAGAACGATTGACGGAGAAATGAATCTGCAACTTCAACTGAGAAACCCCCATGTCCTCATAGAGTTCTGTTTCCTTCCTTCCTTTCTTCTTCTGCTTTTTTTTTTTAATATAATCACATAGGGGTCTAATTTGTTTTTTCCACTAAGAGTGGGGCTGCCAAGTTTGGGAAGAGGGAACAGTGACTTGAAGTATACAACTGTCACTCGATGGCACTTCCGTTGTTTTTTTGGCTATTAGGAAAGCTGGAACGGGTGAAGTGTTCTGGCATTTAAAGGGATTTCTGGTGTGAGACACACCTCCTTCCTGTAGCTGACTTTTTAGAGTCATTCAGGAATCTGCACAGCTTTCTACAAAGAGGTCATGTCCCATGTTTGTCACTTTTCTAACTTTGCAAGGCTGCACATTCCCTAAATGTTGATGACAAGACTATAAGAAGCTGAAGCTGGATTTTCTCTGTGCCTGCCATCGGCAGACAGTTAATGGTGCCCCCAGCCCACCAGACATTTGATGGGAAATGGTAGGAAACATGGATGAGTAAGACTCAGTCTCTGGCTGTAAGTGATTGTAGGGCTAGACCCCAGACAGTTTCCCTGGGCCATGTCCTACAGGGCAGACACAGCCTGTGGGACACTGAAGAGCCCCTGGGAGAGGGAACTTGGCCCTACTGCTGAGTTTGAGCCTGGGCAACCCATTGTATATTACAGCACAGTGTGCGGATTGGAGCAGCCTGGCCTTTTGGACTCATTTTTGTCTCCCTTTGAGGTTAAAGCTGATAACCTTTTCATGGAGACTTGCCTTTATACCTGTCAAACAGAGTAAGTAGGCAGTAAAGAGTGGAGGCTTTTGTTCTATTTGTAACCTGAATGAGATGTTTTAAAATCTGACTTTTCGCAGCTCTGTTGACTCATGATAGTGTGAAAAGAATAAGATCAGCCAGCCCAATGTGGTTCAAAGGAGAGCACTTTATTTTTATTACTCTCAAGGTGTGTTGTAAGACTTGTTATTAATTCCCTTCTTTTCCCAGCAGCCAGAGTGATATGATTGTTTAGAAACTGGATGTGAGAGTTGATTTGTTGGAAATAAATTGATGATCCTGAAAGTTTGATGTAAGAATGTATGTTGGAATGGGAACTTCTGGCCTCCTGGAATGGAAGTGGCTTTATTTTTAAACTAAAGGAATAAGGGCGGCTCAGTTTTAATTGTAAGATCCCATCTAGTGCTGTAAGAATCTGATTAAAACTTGATTTTTTCCTTAAACTTGAGTTGATTTGAGTGTGCTAAGTTGTCTTCAGGCAATTATTGAATTCTTACTATAGAAACCAGTCTAGAGAAGAAAAGTAGCTTTATGTATTCATGATACGGTTTGTACCTTACAGATATTATTGCTCTGATTTTTCCTATACAAACTTGGACTGTTCAATTACCATCACTTTAAAGGAGGAAACTGAGGCAGGGAGCGTAAAAGAAGCTCAATGACATGACCTAGGACTGAATTTGAGTCCCCTGAAGCAAGAGCTCATGCCCCACTTGCGTGAGGACCCAGGTATATTTTGGTGAGATTTAGGCAAAAGTGTTAGAATTAACTCATTTTTTATTATCTATTACCAGGGCCTAAACTTTACTTAAAAAAAATCTGTAATTCTTTTTAATTGTAAAAATAATTCAGATTTATTATATAGTACTTGGAAAGTACAGACAAATGTGGGAAAAATTTCTAGTATCTACATGCTTTTGTGTTTTGGGTGCTTTTTATAAGTTTTCCCCTTGTGCCATTATATAGATTTTAAAACATATAAAAAACATTATATAGGGCTTCCAGCCTTTTGTCTACTTTGAATATTTTCCTGTTAAATATTTTGAAACATTTTTAGTGACTACAACATGTTCTTATTTTCTGTTAATTTAAGTAACACTATGAAGAATGTACTTTTTCTATGTCTTGTCTGTCTCTTTGTCTGTGGTGCTCGGGATTGACCCCAACCCTTGTACATGTCAGGCAGGTGCTGTACCACTGAATTATAGTCCTACTCCCTTTTTGTATCTCTTGATTTTTATTAGATTTCTAGAATTAGACACACTGAGTATAAACATTTTTATGACTCTTTGCTTCTGTTGTCAGATTGTCCTGTGGAAGGTTGGTTCTAGTTTATGCTTTCTTTAATGTGCCCTGTTTACAATGATATATATCTATTTCTTAAAAAAACAAAGAGGCATAAAAATAACAAAAACCTTCATAAAGTGAAAGTCTGTCTATTCCTGGCATTTAATAAACAGTGAAATACTGGCATTTTCTCTGTTATGAGACCTGAATTATAGTTAATTCTGACAGGAACCTGGCATTTTATCTGAGTACCTGCCCTGTAGGTGTTTCTGAACACCATTCAGGAGTAGAGGCTCCCTTTGTGTTCTAGGCAGAGAGAAGCTGGTTGTTTGGGCAGATGGCTGTGCTTGAAGGCTTAGAGGAGATACTGTGGTACAACCACTGTGTTTTCTGTCCCTCATGGCAGCAGATTGTTGCCTGGGAAGGTGAAGCTATGTATGCTGTTTCCTGCCTGGTCTTTTCTCCAAGTAGCAGGGTCTTTGCTTATGAACAGCCTGGGTTTGGAAGGGTCCAGTGAATCTGTCTTTGAATTCTGAGTGACATCTTCAAAAAGGCATTGGTGGGCAGAAATGCTAGTATAAAGCCAAGTACCAAACTCTCAGGGTTGCATCTAAATAGCAGGTCCATGGGTTGAAAATAGCTTTTAGGTATTTCGTTTCATTCCTGTTAAATACCTAGAAATTTTACATACATATCAGCATTTGCTGAAAAATTAAAAGATCTGGCAACATTGGGTTCACACTGTCGTGTGGTAAAAGCCTAATGTGGTAGAGTGGCAGGCAGCTTTCTCCTTCAGAGGTGGTGTTAGTCCTTCAGCTCACAAGTCCCTATGTCACTGCTTGGCTTACTGCTGTCACTGACAATTTCATGTACCAGTGCCTGGCCCATGCAGACATTGGAATTTGTCATCCTTTCTGTCTCTGTAAGTGCTAAAGTTGAACTCTTTCCAGTTGTACTTGGTGAGTTTCCTTTCTTTCCCTCAAACATCCTGTTTCAGATGTTCATCTGAGGAGCCTAGGAATGTCAGGTTATACTGCTGGTGAAAGCCAGACTGCCCCTGATATGACCAGTGTGCTGTTTTCACTTTGGTGTATATGCGTCCATTTTCTCTTGGATTTCTTGAAGGCTGGGATCTTAGAGCCTCTAGGCCTGTGCCTTCATAATCATCTGTGTCCCTTTCTTTTTGTTCTTTTTTTTTCTTTTTTTAATTACGAGTTACTTTTTGAGCTGAAGAACACCTTGAAAATAGCATGATTCAGCTTTCCTTTTACAGTGAAGGAACTGTGGACAAGGGCTTTCACAGCCTTTGATTATAAAAGAAGCTGGAATTAGAACTCAGGTCTTGTGCTCGCTTTGGCAGCTCATATACTGGAACTCGGGCTCCTTGATGGTGATCTTTCTGGAAAACATCCCACTTTGATGATTGAGTTCCAGAAAACCTTCCATGAGCCTGATGCTTTAGGAACTGTCTGAAATGTCTTTCTATGTCTTAACATTCCTGGTATACTTTCACTTGTATTATCTTGGTTCATCTTGTCTGGGAGTGCATTTTGCCCCAGAAAGCCATCTGTCATTTAGGTGGTCCTTGTTGCAGAGATTTGTCGCATACTTGACACAGAATGCTTTTTTATTTATTTATTTATTTATTTATTTATTTATTTATTTTTTTTGCGGCACCAGTGATCGAACTCACAGCCTTGCGCCTGCCAGACAGGCGCTTAAGCTGCTGAGCCAAACTCCTGGCCCTGGTTTTTCGAGGCAGGGTCGCACTATGTAGCTCAGGCCGGCCTTGCGCTCGCGTTGTAGCCCAAGCGGGCCTCGAACTCACAACGCTCCGCCTACGTCAGCTTCCCGAGTGCTGGGATTAAAGGCGTGCGCCACCACGCCCGGCTCAGAATACTTTTTTAAAAATACCTAATTGTATATATTTTTTTCTTAAATTTGACATCGTGTTTAGCACCTTTATGCAATTTTTGGAACATCATTGAGTACCCAGAAATGTGGCATGTTTACAGAGTTTCTTAGACTTGGATTAGTTGGGGAACAGATAGCTAATGACATGTAAAGAATGTTGTAAATTTGACTTACAAAACTATTTCGAAAGTTCAATCATGTTACCTTCTCATGAGTCAAAAAATGGTGGTGTTCTCAAAATGATGCTTTGCTTGCTCTGACTCCTGTTGACTTTATTTCATTACGCTCTGCGTTGCCTAAGCCATTTCCCATTCTCTTTCCTCTCATCAGCTCTTTTCCACCAGATTTACCTTTCTCAAGTAATCTCTGGTCACATCAATCAAAATCTTTTGTGACAACCCCTTGTTTGCTACTGCTTTAGTCGTTCTTGCTGTTGGTTCTGGGATGTGGGCCTGTGTTTCTGCCCTTGTTCCCTGAATGGGTCCTAGGTGTTCCTCCCTTTGGGCTTTTCATTTTGACTCACGCTTCTGCTGAAACGTCAGTGCCTCAACATTCCTGACCCCTGTCTTTACTTTCTGTTCTTTTTATTCTCTTCTAGCTCTCCCACCTGCACACAAGCTTTCAGTCCTTCATCAGGCCTTTCCAAATTCCATGAGCATGTTTCTCTGAGCCAGAATACTTCATACCTTTATTTTCTTTTTTTTTTTTTCCTGGCACTGGGGATCAAACTCACAGCCTCACACCTGCCAGACAGGTGCTTAAGTCATTGAACCAAACTCCCAGCCCTAGTTTTTGAGGCAGGGTTGCACTATGTAGCTTCGGCCGGCCTTGCGCTCACATCGTAGCCCAAGGGGGCCTCGAACTCACAACGCTTCTCCTACCTCAGCCTCCCGAGTGCTGGGATTAAAGGCATGCACCACCACGCCCGGCTATACCTTTATTTTCTTGTGGGTAAAACTCTCAGGTAGTTACTGAGCTGAATTGCTCCTGGATTTTATTACTTTGAGGGGGATGCTAGTGTAGCCAGGAAGACTTGACTCTTTGAAGGAGAACTTTCTATGATTGTAGTAGTATTTGCAAGTATTTCTTAGGCATGGGTATGTTCTAGGGCTATTCCAAATAGAACCTGGGCCAAGTTCTCAGACTAATTTTGCTTTACGTGTGTTCTTCTGGAGGTCTGGAGAAAAAAGGTTGAGTGAGGCGATGATACTCTCTGATTCCTTCCCGCCTGGTGTGTGACTGCCCTGGGTACATTGTTCCAAGCATACTGGAGAAGAGAATATCATAGCCTGACTTTAAGGATGTGTTTTATTTAAATATGTATAATATTTTGTATCACTTAAAATATTGGTAGTTTAGGTAGCAGCAGAAGTTATATGTAGTTCCAGAATGACCCACCCGAGACAACTGTATGTGATTCTAAATTTATACCATATGGCTTCCTCAGAATTTTTTTTTCTTCCTTTGAAAGCTCTGGCATGGACCTTGAAGTTTTAGGTGTGAAGCAGAGTTTTGAAGGACAATAGTAGTATTTCTGAAGAGGTCAATAGGCTATGTGTGGAGGAATTTTAGATTTTAAGTTAGTGAACATTTGATTTTCTTATTCAATGAGCTCTTTGAGCATTTGGGAAATTATTAAATATTGCTTATTTCTTCTCATTTTGGTAACTCCCTACCCCTGTATTGGGGACTGAACCCAGGACTGCATATGTCAGACAAGTGGTTTATCACTGAACTATATTCCCCAGTCCTTTCTCTTTAATTTTCTTCTCTTTTTTGTTTTTTTATTTATCTTTTTGAGACAAGGTCTTGCTATGTAGTTCAGGCTGGCCTTGAACTCACTATGCAGCTTAGGCTGGCCTTCAGCTTGTGGCAATCCTCTTGTCTCAGCCTCCTGAGTTCTGGGTTTACAGATATGTGCCACCTTGTCTGGCTTTTTTTTTTTTTTTTTTTTTTTTTTTTTTTTTTTTTTTTTTTTTTTTTTTTTTTTTTTTTTTTTTTTTTTTTTTTTTTTTTTTTTTGAGATAGGGTCTTGCTCAGTTGCCTAGGTTGGCCCCAAATTTGCTGTCCTGCCTCAGCTTCCAGAGTAGCTGGGTTTATGAAAGGTGTGTACCACTGTACTGGTATGTATATATGTATGTATTTATTGTTGTTTTTGTGAGACAGTGTTGATCACACATGCATGGGGACCTTCAGGAATATTCCAGAATCTGTGTATGATACATTATTGTATTTCATTGGTGTTAGATGGTTTTCATGATTGCATTTCCATGGCATGTCTACTCCAGAACTGTTCTAGTGTCCATCAACAAATGTTATTCTTCCTTGTATCAGCTCGCAAGATAATATGTATAGTTTTGAAGTTTTGGTGTTATTAGGTGTAAATCTTTAAGGCACATACAAAGTAGCTTATGGTATTAAATGTGCTGTATGGGTGATTTCAAGTTTCAGTGGCAGTGGTAATTTTTGCATTTCCTGACTCTTGTGTTTAAATTTGCAGTCTCAACATTGCATCACCATAGATTTTCACATTTAATGAATATTTATGTTGAGCTGGTTCTATATGAATGTGGTGGTTTCTTACTTGATTATAGCTTGGTGTGTACTGTGGCCAGGAGTGCCCTACAGACAACAGAGTTGGCACACATCATAGCGTGCCAAGCCCCAGCGGATGTGGTTAAGGACCATGGTGACTGGTGCCTTGGTTGTCATGCCAACCTTGTTTTTGAAGGGGGTGGTTCTAAAACAGCCATGGCATGGGGGCAGAATAGTTGTATATATTATAAGTAAAATTATTCCTTTTAAGTGCCCCTACAAGAAGATGTCGCAGAACACCCTAGAATTTTTACTGGATATTGAGTAGCATTAATTATTTTTTAACAATTAATTTTCTTTTGCAAAACTGTTTGTCCTTTTGTAAACCTGTGGAAGTTATGTGGTAGGTTTTTCATGTATATATGTCTTCCTTACATGCTGGAGGGTAAATAGAAAATCTTCTGTCTCATAATAATGCAAGCCTCCTTCCCCCAACCCACTAACACACTTTGCCATCTGGTAACTTTACCCTAGTGATAGCTGGAGGAGGGAGAAAAAATATAAGAACAGGAGAAAGAGTGGTTGGGGGACTTCTTCCTTCAGTTCCCTATTTACCCCTCCTTTTACCCCTCCTTTTCCCTATCCTAAGAAACTCTCTTGTCTGTCTCTCAATCTGTCTATTGGTGGTACTGGAGATTGAACCCGGAGACCTCATTCTGAGCTACATCACTAGCCCTTTTAAAATTTTTTATATTGAGACAGTATCTTGCTAAGTTGCCCAGGCTGGGCTTGAATTTACAATCCTCTAACTCAGCCTTCCATAATGCAGGGATTATAGGCATAAGCCACTGTACACCTAACATCTTTTGTATGTGGTCATTTGTATGTATGGTCCTGGGGGTTGAACCCAGGGCTTTGTGCATATTAGGCAAACACAAAGCTATACCTACCACTGGACTCTACACCCAACCCCAGCTCTATTTTTGAATATTAGTAAAGGCCCTGGTCATAGATATATCATCTGTAATTGGGATGTTAGGCTGCCATGCTCTTGAACTTTGGTAGTTAGAGCTGTGATAGGATCAGGACCTGTGCTTAGCATCCTGCTGCAGTGTTGTGGACCCCTTTGCAAATGGTGTCCTGCATGATTAATTCTGTAGTGCTTGTGTTTTACAGTGAAATGTCAGCAAGGGAATTGATCAGGCCTGGTAAACAAGATTCCAAAATTTAGAGCAGACTGGCACTTGCAGGGTATCCTCAGTTGTTCTGGCTCCTCTTTACAGGTGAGACCTGAGCCACAAGAGGCTGCGTCCTGTCCAGCTTCAACAGCTCAGGTAGTGTGGTGGTGTGGAGGGCTTGTCCTTTTAAGCCTTAACACACACACACACACACACACACAAAGAAATTTCTTATTCCTTTGATTGGAAACTTCATTCTGAGAAGAGACTGATTAATCTTGGCTTGTTGACTTGAAGTCAACTCTGACATTCTCCATTAGAATGTAACCTTTAGGGCAGGACTTGATGTCTTACTCTTTTAGCATTTCCTCACACTGATTCAAAGGACTTCTTTGTGCAAATTATGAAAAGTTGTCCTTTTCTCAAGGTGCATGACTTCTATTTGTGGATTTAACATGAGGATACATGTGAACAGTACTCCCTAGAGTTGTATAGATAGTAGTGTACAAGCCTGGTACTCTGAAGGTGCTCTTTTCTCTGTTGGAAGATGTGGTACCTTTCTATGAGTTCTTCTCCAGTGCTTCCCATCAGCAGTCTGATTTGCTGCTTCTGATTTTCTATGTCCGTTCCTAGCAAAACAGGGAGTCATGTTAGAATTGTGTGAAAAGTTAGGAAATAGACAGCAAGGAGGTGTCAAGAATTTAATATGTGGATTCTTGGCATCTGCTGTGGTCTTGCTGTGTAATCCAGGCTAGCCTTGAACTCACTATGTAGCCCAGGCTGGCCTCAAATTCATGGCAATCCTCCTGTCTCAGCCTCCTGAGCACTGGGATTACCATGCCCAGTTAGGTAGTGCTTTTGTGGGGCAGAAATTGCACCATCATTTTGTGGGAGAAAATACACATATATTGCTAATCACCAATTTTCAAGTTAACTTTTGGACTGAAACTAGATTTGCATGTAAGTTGTCTTTTGTTCTTATAACTATACCTCTTCCCCAACTTGTCTCTGAGAAGAATTTTGGGAGAACACTTTTGTGTTGCCAGGCATCGGCGTGCCTTTTAGGAACAGTGATTTTCAGTTTTGCTTTGCAGTCACTCAGTGTTTACCAGGTTCCTTCAAGCACATCGTAAGCTCTGCAGAATGAGGTAGTTCTGCGATTTCTTTGGTGATGGGAGGGGTAGAGGCAAAAGAGTACCAGTCTGGGGCCAGTTGTCTGGGTTTGGATGCTGATATTACCAGTTACCTCCTGTGGGAAGGTGACTTTGCTTCTCTGAATCTCAGTTTCTTCCTCTGTGTCAAGGAGATAAATCTTTCTTAGACTTCTGGAAAGGACTACATGAGTTGCTAACAGCAGGCAAATGGTATTCAGTCATGATGAGAATATAACTGAAGAAAGTAATATGCATAGTTTCATGATGTTCCCCACATGTACCTAACATTTATGTTGGGCTTCCCAGATGGTTGAAATTTTTTGTTCTAGAGTAGTAGCTTACGGAGATTTGAAGACTCAAAATACTGCTCACTGAGCAGAGAAATCATGCTATGGAAATCTTTTTTTCTTTTTTTTTAAACATGCCAAGTGCTACCCTACTTGCTATATGTGCCTTTGCCCTGGTGTAGGATCTGTGGTTCCCCAGATTAGGTTTGAAGTACCCAGGCTCTTCGTACCTCTCATCCAGTTTGTCATTCACCTCCATATGCCAGGAGGGGTGCTTTGCTGCCACCCCACCTGCTCAGCCCTACTCCTTACTCCAGATACACACGAAACACTCAGCTGGACAGGAGCAACAAGTCCCGTGTGCTTCTGAGTCTGCCTGCTTGTTGTTCCTGAGCCACATGGTCTTCATTCGGGCAAGACTACTCTGAAGGAAAACAGGGTGGTTGCTTGTGCCTGGCCCGAGCACATGGAATGCTGTGATACATTAAGTCCACGCTCTGGGGGCCTAATTATTTGGCAAGCACAAATGACTTCAGTGCTTGGTTTAATCTAGTAGGTGATTTTGCCAAAGCAAATACTTTATTAATCGTAACTCCCCAAATTAGACACATTGACTTTTTCTAAAAATGGAAATGATTGGAGTGCATTTTAAAAAAAATCTCCCTCTCCTACCCTCCTTCCACCAAGACTGGGTTGTGCATTCCTCTCCTTGAATGGAGAAGGTGATTTCCATTGCTGTCTACCTCCTTCTGTTGAATTCCTGAAACCTAGTGATGGAAAGATGCCCCCTCTGTGAAGGGCTGTGTGGACTGTATGCATGTGCTTTTCCAGGAGCTTCTGTGTCTTCCTTCTTCAGGGCCAAAGAAAGGATGGAACTTTCCTGACTGTGTACTCATCTTGGTTTCCTTGAGATTCTGATCCAGGACACGTGCAAGGAAAACTGTTGGGTGACTCCCATTAGTGACCTTGTGTGTGACCGTAATTTGTGTGGTATGAGAGTAAGCAGTTAAAGTCAGTAGAGCCTCCCACCTGGCACCCTGCATCTGTCCTCAGAGTGTGTTGGAAAAAGGGCAACACACAAGGTAAAATACATGCAGGATTAGAAGGTGAGTTTATTCTTACCTAACTAGGGGGAAAAAATGACTCTAAATAAGCAACCTAGCCTCACCTCAGGAGGTATTTTTCTTTTTCTTTTTTTTTTTTTTGTGGCACTGCGGATCAAACTCACAGCCTCCTGCCTGCCAGACAGGCGCTTAAGCCACTGAGCCAAACTCCCGGCCCTAGTTTTTTTGAGGCAGGGCTGCGCTGTGTAGCTCAGGCCGGCCTTGCACTCGTGTTGTAGCGCAAGCGGGCCTTGAACTCACAATGCTCCTCCTACCTCAGCCTCCTGAGTGCTGGGATTAAAGGTGTGCACCACCATGCCCGGCTTCAGGAGGTATTTCTTGATTAATCTCCTCCTCCTTCCTGTTCACATGACTTCTGCCTTTAGGTCTGAGATGACCTGTTAGGATTTATCAGCTTTGAAGTTGGAAGGTACTATTTTAGTTCTTTTCTTTCATATTGCAGATTTTGAGACCAATTTAACTAGATTCTGGAGGGAGCTTACTTTATAGCATTCTTAAGAACTCAGACAATCTTGAAAGAGTTAAACTCTAATTAGCTCATTCCTAAGGTATTTAATGCCCTTATTAAAACTCAACTGCTTGTTCACTTTTTTCTTTAGTGAATCAGATTTCTTGAGGAGCTGAGCCTTCACTCCTCAGATCACAGGCTCACATGTTGAAGCTGGCAGTGCTAGAGGCTAGTTCCTATCTGTGTGACAGCATTTTTAATTTAACAGGACCGCCTTTGATGTTTCCAAATATTTATAGGCAGCTTTAG
Organism: Dasyprocta punctata; assembly: GCA_004363535.1. Taxonomy (NCBI): domain Eukaryota; kingdom Metazoa; phylum Chordata; class Mammalia; order Rodentia; family Dasyproctidae; genus Dasyprocta; species Dasyprocta punctata. Next base: position 58,222 of record RJWM01006947.1, on the reverse strand, counting down.
ATCATTTCAGTGTGTGCTTGCTTTCTCTCTCTCTCTTTCTCTCAACTGGAGCAGAAGTTCTTCCTCATGCAACAGCCTTGCTTTTATCCTGTTAGTTTATTTTTGCTTCCTTTGCAGCTTTCTTGAAGACTCTTTGGCTGCATTCACACACATGAGGTTGACCCTTTTTGTTTCTTTGTAAAGGCCATTTCTCTATCATCCTGCCTGCTTCAGATTGCTTAAGGCATTTCTGTTGCACCCTTGACTTTCTCCGTTGTCCCTCAACTTTCTAGAAGCTAACTTCTTTTTTAATTTGGCTCAGGAATCTGTTTTCTGCCTGAGCTTAAAGCTGTCAGGCCAGCGTTGAGACCTGAGCCATGTGTGTGAACGTTACTCTTTATGAATGACTAGGCAGTAATGTCCTCTGCCTGCCTATGTTATCCAGGCCTCTATGGGCTATAACTTACAGTGGACTTTCAGCAGACACTGTTGTAGCTGGAGCAGGAAATTCAGATACAACTCTCTCTTGATCATTCCAGGCTTGTTCCACTTGGCTCTGCTGAATTTCTTGGCTGACAGTAACAGAAAATCAAACTCTTTGGTCTCAGGAATGGGAAAAACGAAGCTGCAATGTAGATTTATTAAACCAATAAGAAAAAGAAGGAAATTTTGTACCAATTAAAACGAATGACAAAACAGAGGACAGTGACTTCTCTAGCCTGAGCTCTAGGTAAACATTCTGCTTATGAAACAATCCATTATTGAACCCTCTCTTGCTGTTGCTTACCTGGCTGGCCCTGGCAGGCAAAAGCCCAGAACATTTCATGACTTCCTGCCTCATTGCTGGCTCTGCCTTTTACTAATACATGAAAGCCTTGTAGGGCTGAAGGTCACATAGGTGGTTAACGAAATGTTTGAATGAACAAATACTATATGTTTGACACTGCTTGTCTCAGAAGATCCTCAGGAGAATTCTGAATGATAAGAGTCCCTGGCTTTTCTTTTTTGTTTTGTTTTTTGCCTTTTTAAATGAGGAAGGACACCGATGTGCAGAAGGAAAGGTTTAATATAATGAGTGAATTGAGAAGCAGGCTGGAGCTCAGGACTGTGTTTATTGACTCACCATAATGTAGGTTTGAGGCAGGCAAATACAGTGGCAGTCTGCTAATCACTTAGAGTTAAAAAAATGCTTCTTAGGCTGAGCTTGGTGGCACACACCTGTAATCCCAGCACCTGGCAGGCTGAAGCAGGAGGATAGCCATGAGTTCAAGTGCTGCCTGGACTATGTAGTAAGTTCAAGGCCAGCCTGCACTACATAACAAGACCGTGTCTCAAAAAACTAGGAAAAAAAAAAAAAAGTGCTCCTTAGCATGACATCTACTGTGTGTTGTGACAGTTCAGAGCTGACTAGGCTCTTGCCATGTTAGGGGCCCAGGAATGCAGAGCATGGCTCGAGTCAGACTGTGTTTGTATCCCAGCTCTAAGTCACCCAAACTCTCTGAACTTCTACTTCCTCATCTGTAGCATGAATCAGACAGCTTATACCTCCAAAGAATTACAAAGATTAAATGAGATAATATATATAAGGTGTACAGCAAATGCTTAACATGCTAGAATCAGTGACTTGCTCCTACAGAATTGTCATCATCCAGGAGTTCGTAGACCTGTGAGAAGACTGGTAAATCTGCCTTTAGAAGACAGCTTGGCAGCGATAGTAGAGATACCCTGATTTTTAGCAGGGACCCAGAATAGAGCCACTGGCTAGTTTTATAAGCTTTCTTTTGGCAGATACATATCAAATACATACTCTGTGCCAGTTGGACCCATTGAAGCATACTAATCCTGCCCCCATCCTGAATTTTCTGTTTCCCTTGTTAGGGTAGTTTGAACTTAAATGTTAACTGACATCTGAACAAAGATTTCCTTGAGTCATTTTCACATAGTGTAGCCATACTCCATTCACAATTTATCTTCATGGCCTTGTACTATCCTTCAACTGTTATTTTAATCTTAGCTAATTTTGCCTAATTTTTTTGGTTTCTTTTACATGAGAACTTTATGATTCTTGAGCCTATACCAGCAGCTCGCCAAGGGAGCAGGTGGTGACCGTTTTGTTCCCCACAGTGCCCAGATGGTGTCTGTGCCTTCTCATGATCTGGTTCCATGGGGATTTGTTGATAAGATTTTGCTTTGATTTAATTTTCCAACCTATTGCCATATTCAGATTCGATTACTGGCATTGAGATGTTTTTCTCTGCAGAGTTTCACTGTCTCTAGATCCTTGGCTATGCTGAAACAAGCCTTATTTTCTATAGCTCCAGCCCCTTTGTAAGGTAGTGAGGATGGTTGTGTAGATGCTCTTCTTTTCCCACAGTGTATTGTGTAGAGTAGATTTTAGCATACTTGTTGAATTGCTTGAAAACATATTTAATTTAGAATAGAAGACACAATTAAAAGGCAGTTATTGTCTTTGTATTTTTAAGGACCCAAATAAACATTTCTTTAAAATAGATTTAAGGTCATTTTTATGCTTTTCCTCTTGAGTTTGGGAGGTTTTGGTGGGAAGTGGCTGTTTTTAAGTTTTTTTTTGATTTGAAGCAAAGTTGATTCTCTACTTCTGGACTGTGAAAATAGTGTTAATTTTGATTTGGCTCTGTTTGGAGGGACCACTGGGGTTGGTATATCCATTCAACCATGGTAACTATGCTTTACTTAATAGCACATTTAATTTCACATTAGAACTAACTTCAACTAAACTGATTGAAAGGTTCAGAAGAAAGCAGTATGACTTCAGGCATCTCTTAGGAGCAATTGAGAATGAAGTGAAGGCCAACTTTCTTTTCAGAGGACCCTCAACAGTCCTCTACATTTACTTTTCTCCTTTTGGGCATCTTGATGGCTTACTTTTGTCCTTGGTGCATGGCAAATAGCCATGCTGTGGATAAGGCAGTATGTCAGGGAAACATCTTGAAGTAGTGTTGGATAATGTGCAAACCTCTTGGAATGATATGTGGGAGTTACTGGCTAACAAAGTTTGGACAAAACGAATTCCAGGAGGGTTGAATTAGTACCACTGAGGCTGTACGAGGTGTTTGCCTTTTCTAATACTTCCAGAGCATCATTTGTCCTATGTCATATACGGCATGTCTGCCTCCCTCCCTCTTTGGCTGTTAAAACTAGGAACAGAAGCAAAATTCTTTTTGCCTTGACTGTCCTTAGTTGGATTGATAGATGTACAATCAATTGGATGGTTTGTTTTTGCTAAAGAAAAAGATTGCATTGATAATACAGTGATAGGATCTGTATGTTCAGCCTAGGTTTTAAAAATTGGTGATTAGATTTATCTGAGTAGGGAGCAAAGATGAAGTTGATGGTTTGTTAGAGACCACTGGTCCAGTTGAGGCCTCAAGTTTCAGTTGGGATTTTTAGGCATACTTGGGTGAAGCCTTTTTTGATTTTTGAACAACTTTACAAAACTCTGAAAGCCCATTCTAGTCTTAACTTTTTGTTGCCGCCTTCAGCAAACTTGCTCTGTGGGATTGGGCAAGAGTCTGGAGCCAGTAGCTTTTGAACCCTGGACCTTTCCTAGAGGCTTCATGTTGGACTAGTTTATCATCTCTACTATGGATTCTTCCATTTAGATCAGGGTGATTTTCACAGAAAATCATCAAACTCAAACTAGCCCTTTTTAACTCAGGTCTCTGCACTTTTGTTCCTAGAAATGTCATTCAGTGAAGAGAAGAAAGCTTACTTTTTGACTTGCCTGTGCTGAATTAGAGAGGAGTTGTCTTGATTGCACATAAAATATGTAATAGAGTTAATGCATATAAGTAATAAAACTTCCTTTATTTTTTATATTTTAACTTATTAAATTATCTTACAGAATAACACAATAAGGCTGAATTTTTTATTTTTATATGTTTGCAATACATAATGATTACATGCATTGTGGGGAGTCGACACATGTACATAACTTTTTTTTTTTTTTGATACCGGGAATCGAACTCACAACCTCATGCCTGCCAGGCAGGTGTTTAGGCCACTGAACTAAATCCCCAGCCCTGTTTTTTGAGACAGCGTCTCACTATGCAGTTCAGGCTGGCCTTGAACTCACTTTGTAGCCCAGGCTGGTCTCGAACTCACAATGATCCTCCTGCCTCAGCCTCCCGAGTGCTGGAATTAAAGTGCGCCACCACACCTGGCTGTATGTACATAACTTCTTAATTCTTTTTTCATACCTTTCTTGTCTCCTTCCCTCCATCTCTTGGTCTCTTAACCTTTTAATGAGCCCAAGTGTAATAATAAGAAAACTTACATGTCTTCTTAATAACAGTAAATGCCTGTTTTCACACACACGAGGTATGTTGAAATGTTTACAGTATTCACCATGTTTTAGTTGCCAAATTGCACAAGCCCATGTAAAGTCTGATACATGTGGGTTTCAATTTGACTGTATGTGGCAGATACAGGAGATGAGTTAGCACTGCACTGTTGCTTCCCCTACATAGTCTTCATTCAGTTGTTGTTTGTGCAGTCAGGTTGAGCACTGTGCAAATCATGAAAAGTATCACTAAAAATCACATAGTAATGTTGTATGGTCCTGTGGGACTGCATTTCTAGCCGTCTAGAGCTCCATGTGGTGTGCATGGGCTGCCGGTTGGAAACACCTGGAATTCATGTACTTTTTGATGAAATCTAATTTGTATTGGGAGCCTCAATCTGTCTGTTAGATTTTGGATTTAAAAGAAAAAAAAGGAACGTAACTTAATACTTTTTCTCCTTGTGGATGTAGGCAGTCCTGGACCTGTTCATTATGGTCCATCTTGCTAGTGTATTCTTGGGTATGAATGTGAGGAAGACTACAGAAAGGCTTTGGATGTTTCAGGTGTGTCTGGCCTCTGTCTCGTTGCCTTGGGTTTCATCCCTACTGCCATCTTTTTCCTAGAGAGTGTAGGATATGTGGGGCTTGATGTTTTTTGAGTAGTGCTCACAGAATCACTGCCAGTTTCCTCTTGAGTATATGTTAGGGTTGGGCTTTTGGGCCAGTGGGAGGGATAAGATGTGTTCCTGAAATGGTGACAGTATAAAATATAATGGGCTGAGTGCCACATGCTTTGGGGCAAGAGAAAATACCTAGAAATCAGCGAAGGGTCCTGGGGTGGGCCCCTAGCTGAGTTCTTAAGGGAAATGTGTGTTTGGATCTCTATCCTGACTGGCTATTGCTGTGGGCAAGACATTTTTTTGCAGAGAGTCAGGCTAGGTTGGCATCTAGCTTTTTCTAGCTTTATAGACTGGGAGGCTGCTTGGTGTGGAATGTGCTCATGGCATAGTTGGGAGAAAGGAGAGGCTGTCTGAAGCATGTTGGAACCAGGAGTTATAACTGATCTGCTTCCTGGTCTGGCTGGTTGGTTTGTTTTGTGGTGCCCGGGATCGAACCCAGGACTTTATGCATGTAAGCCAAGGGCTCTACCACTGAGCTACATCCCGGCCCCTCCTAGACTGTTTTTATTTTGTTTTGTTTTGTTTTGTTTGGTACCTAGGGATCGAACTCATGACCTCACACTTATCAGGCAAGCACTTGAGCTGCTGAGCTAAATCCCAGGCCCCCTGGTCTGTTTTTAAAGTGGGACTTGAGGAGAGCTAGCTTCCCTGATCCTCAGTCCCCACATCTGTAAACTGGGGGAATGTATGGCTCCTTGGTAAGATTCCTGGAGGGATGGGAAGGGGGACCTACAGCTGAAACTTGTAAGGTATCTGCAGTTGGGAACAGAAATGGGGAAAAGCACTCTTAACTGGGGAATCAGGAAACAGAAAGAACTTCAGAGGGTAAGGGATGGATGGTTTTGAATCTCAAGGAAGAGTGTTTGACTTTTGTTTAGAGACTAGTGGGTCCCACAGCCAGAATCAGATGACATCCTTGTGCACAGCTGGATTTTTATGACACAACCTCTGTCCTGCCCCATGTTCTGCAGCACAGATTGTAGTTATAACAGTTATTGCACAGCAGCGAGGGGACTTATTTGGGGGCTGTTCCCCAGCAGTTACTCCTCCCATGGGAATAACCTGGAATATTAAGGGAGTAAGTGATGTTTTAGTGACAACCTTGAATTTACTTTATTAAAGATAAATAAATTACTTTGGCCTTTAACTGTTAGTAGTAACAAATTGCTCTCCACCCATACCCTTGACTACTCATGACACCTTACGGAAAAATTGCTGTTGTTGCATTTGACCTTGCCTAGCACGTTTTTTCTGAGCTTTTAAAAAAAGGAATCATGATTGTGTAGAACCTTCTAGGGAGCAGTTTTTCAACTGCTTGTCAAGTTCTGCCCATCACCCTTTAGATTGGGCTTCATCTGTTGGCTGTCCTGGGCTTCCAGCGGTGAGATTGTGAGTGTGCCTCATCCTGAGCCAGGTCCACTAGGATTAGGCAATAGAGTAATAGGCTGGTCTGGACATTTTTTAAGTTATTGACAGGTCTTACTGTGGCTTTTCCAAATGAATGGGGAATATATTTTTCTAAATTCAGCCTGTGAGCCAAATGAGCCACACTGGGATAAACTGTTTGTTTACAAATTATGTAAGAGAGGGCCAGGCCATTAAATTCTTCTGAGCCAGAATTCCTACCCCTCTTCAAAGTTGTGATGAAACTAAACAAACACTTTCCACAGGAACTAACTCCTGCCTGAGAAACGGGAGCAGATGCTCCTGGGAGGCCTTCAGCAACTTTGGAATGTTTAAAGTAGAAATATGTAACCAAGGTGAAGTTGTTCCAGAAACATTGCTTGCTCTAGCTGGAACCAAAGCACATGTCAGTTTTTTTTTTTTGTTTGTTTTTGTTTTTTTTAGGGCAAGAGGTATAGGATGAAATGCGCCATTCCAGGCAGAATTTTCTCTAGAATGTTTAATGTTGGGTTTTTATCTTATTCTGTATCTCATAGTATCCACGCCTTGTGACCTTTATTCTTTCTGCTTAACTTAAAAAAAAAAAAATCTTGATTCTTACCTGTTACCTTAGCTGTGCTGGATTACATCTGGGGAGTAAGGAACCCTTCTCTTAACTGAAGTATTCAGTGCTTGCTTCTCTGTCCCTTGGAATGATGGCAACTGCAGCATAGAAGGGAGGCTGAGGTTTCCCTTGCCTTTGTATTGTCTCAGTAAAACTAGGAGACTTGTTGCCCCTTCATTCTTTTTGGGATAGACAAAGACTCTATGCTCAAAGACATAGTTTTCTAACTCTTGCTAATGTGATTCTACTGATTTATTTTGGCCTAGGGATGAATTTTTTAGATTGTCGGGCATACCAGATTCCCGTGGAATATGCCAGAAACAAGGTTTTCTTAAGGCATCTTCATGGCTGCTTATTGTAGTTGCCTCATGGAGATTTGTATTATACTGTGTAGTAGTGAATTAATGATGCTAAGAAATCCAGCTGAAGAGAAATCTACTGTATTTAACCTAGCATTTTCCAAATATGCTTCATTGCAGAACTTTTTCCCAAAGAACCCAAAGTACTGAAGGAGATTCTGCTCCAAGCACCCAGTTTTAGGTTGGTTTAGGGTCTGTTTCTTCAGTTGGTGTCCCTTGGGATTATAAATTGGGTAGGCCAAGACCATATTAACTTCTGGTTTAAGAACTGTGGGGTATAGTTATTACAAGAATAACCTGTCTTTCAACTGTGGTAAGACTATTCCATTTCAGGTTAGCAGATTTGTAGTCCTCTCTGTAATTGAATGATGGGGTATAGGGAGCTATAGCATGAAAGAACCAAGAAACTACCTTTCTTTGAGGAGCTTAATTTCTGCTGGCACAGGAAGAGTCACAAAACAGTAATACTGTCCAAGAGCATATGAAATAATCGCAAGGTGAGCCCAGTTCCAAGTGACCTGTCTCGTGATATTGTTGGAGTTGGGACTAGCAGACAAAAGGAGACAGCCTTTATTGTGTCCTAATTTATTGAGGTATGTGTCAAGTTAGGTGAAACGCATGGTGACCTTTCTGGAAGGCCCTCCCGCTCTGGTTGATCTGCAGTCCTCCCTCTGCTGGGTTAATATGGATTTGGGGGGGCCGTGTTACCCAACTCTAAGTCTCAGGCTGTGAGTTTGGCTGCTTGGTTTTAGGAGTCTACTGCCTTGGATGTGCTATAATGAAATGAACAGCATTTTGCAGGCTTGTCTACCTCGATTAATGCATGAAAGATTACTGTAATCACCAGTATCGGTGGTGGCAGACCTATGGCATGCATAACATAACAGAATGTTTGTTATTAATGAAAGCTCTGAAAGGTTCTCCATCACTGTTACATATCATGAGTTGGAGTAAGAGGATATTCCCCCTCTGAAGTGCTAAGAGGAAATTCTGAGATGAATGGCTTAAATTCTTCTCTAATTCTGTGTCATATTCTATAGAGAATTGACCTAGGACTTTTGTTTTAAACTTTTAAAATTAAGGTTGATCTGCCTGATGGGTATCGTCTGTCGTTGTGCTCTCCATAGTCTGTAACATCAGCCTTTTTGCTCCAGTTTTTTTTTTTTTTTTTTGGTGGTACCAGGGATCAAACTCACAACTCCGCACCTGCCAGACAGGCACTTAAGGCACTTACAGTTTTTTGAGACAGGGTTGCACTAAGTAGCTCAGGCCGGCCTTGTGCCCACGTTGTAGCCCAAGCTGGCCTCGAACTCACAATGCTCCTCCTACCTCAGCCTCCTGAGTGCTGGGATTAAAGGCGTGTGCCACCACGCCCGGTGCTCCAGTATTTTTTAATGAAGCCCAGGCCCTGTTTTTGGCAGTAATGGTGGGGATTAGCTTCTTTTCATTGATCTACATTCTCATGGAGGAGGCATTCTTTTTTTTTTGCGGAGTGCTGATTATCAGAAAGTTCTTTATTACACCAAATTACTTTTGCTCCTTGGTTCCATGCTGCCTTCTAATATACATGGTGTGATTAAAAAAAAAAAAAAAAAATATATATATATATATATGTGCACACACACACACACATATATGCAGTGAATGTTTAAATTTTTAAAAATTTATATAGAAGATACACTGGCACTAACACCCCTCAAATATTCCCCCTTGCTTACACATACCCCATTATTATTGCCACTTTCTGAAGCAGTCCTCTTTCATGAGTGTTTGGTTGTGCTGTTGTGGCTGCCTCAAATTGATTCAAAGGTTTATCTTTCATAGTCATTTTGACTTGAAGGAAGAGGTATAATTAGCATGGTGCTAGATCTGGTGAATAAGATGAATGAGGACACACCATGTTTTTATTTGTCAGGAATTGACATAAATTAAAACTATAAACTGTTCTGTTTTTTGGGTTTGGTTTTTTTTTGTTTTTTTTTTTTTGGTACTGGGGATCAAACTCACAACCTCACGCCTGCTGGGTAGGCTCTTACGCCACTGAGCTAAATCCCTGGCCCTTTTTTTTGAGACAGGATCTCACTATGCAGTTCAGATCAGCCTTGAACTCACTTTGTAGCCCAGGCTGGTCTCAAACTCACAATGATCCTCCTGCCTCAGCCTCCCGAGTGCTGAGTGTAAACTGTTTTAGAAAGTAGCAAGAAACTCAGTACCTCTCAAGAACTGGCCATGCTGGGACTGGGAGGACCCACCAAGAAGCCAACTAGCCAGCCTTTCTGGTAAGCTGTACAAGCTGTGCAGGTTCCAGGAAGATAAAAGTCAGATTGTGCCTTCCATGAGCCTACCATCGAGCGGGCTGAGAATCAGCATCACCCCCCCCACCCCCGCCCCCGTAAGCAGCCAGCTGGTTCTGAGGACAGACTGAGTTGATAGCAACTAAGGTACATAAAGCAACTAAATGTTTATATTATTTGGTTGATTTTGCAGGCCTGGGCCAGCAGTCTGCGCATCTATTGGGAGGATGACAGTATACAATATAGCTAATATGGGGGATTCCCTTTTATCTTGTCTTTGAAATCCAACATTGTTCTCACTGTTTTGCTTTGTTCTGATTAATTGTTTTGCTTTACTCAGTATTCTGTTTTGATTGGTTTTATTCTATTTTGTTTTTGGTTTGATTTTGCTATACCTGATGGAATGGACAACTATTGTGAGAATAACAAGATACACTATGGTAGCTATTGTTGTTTTCCTAGTATCCTGCTTTGAAGTTTGTACCAGTTTAGCTGCTTTGTTTTGATTGGCTTTGTTCTGTTTTGTTTTGTCGGATTTTATTATCTTTAAAATAAAAAAAAAAAGTAGCAAGAGTGATGGGGTAAGTGTGTTCTTGAGAAAGTGACAAAAATGAGATAAGAGTGAAATGAGGGGAGTATGTGTCTTTTACTGTAATAAATTCTAAGAATTTAAATATTCACTGCATTGTTTGATTATACCTTGTATGAGCTACCATAATAAGTTACCAGAGTAGGGAGTTTAAACTACAGAATTTATTTTCTGGTAGTCCTGGAGCTAGAAGCTGGAGTCTTGATTTCTTCTGAGCTCTCTCACATTGGCTTATTAGATGGTATTCTATCTCTGTGTATTTTCGTATAATCTTCCTTCTCTGTGTCCAGATTTCCTTTTATAAAGACAGCAGTCATATTGGATCCAGACCTGTTTTAACCTTCATTTATTTATTAATTTAAAAAAATTTTTAATGCTATTTATTTATTTTTTGTCTTTTTGAGACAGGGTCTTGCTATGCAGTTCAGGCTGACCTTGGCTCACTTTGTAGCCCAGGCTGGTCTCAAACTTGCAACGATTCTCCTGCCTTAGCCTCCTGAGTGCTGGGATTGATTACTTTAAAGATGCCATTTCCACATAGTCACATTCTTGGGTTCTGCAGAGTAGGACCTCAACATAATAATTTTTATTTATTTTAAAAAATTTATTAGTACTGTACTTTTTTGTAATACATAATGACCTCTTTTATTGTGGATTACTTGGTCCATGTACATATCACATCCTTTTTATGTCCCCTTCCTCTCCCCTTCGTTCCTCTTCCCTCCATCTCTTGGTCTCCTTCCATTTGCAAAAGATCTATGTCCCTAAACATAAAAATTTTTGAGAGGAACAATTCAGCCTATAACATAGTGCTTGCTTGCTTGCTTACTATTTATTTATTTTGCTACTGGGGCTTGAACCCAGGGATACTGTATAACTGAGCTACTTCCCTAGCCCTTTTTATTTTCTGTTTTGAGACAGGGTCTCTAAATTGCCCAGGTCTGATTGGAATTTGTAATCCTCCTGCCTTAGCCTTCTTTAATGCTGGGATTACAGGTGTATGCCACCATGCTTGGTTTAATTTAGAGCTGTTAAGACATATGATGGCCTTTCATATTTTTGAAGGTTGTGATCTGTCACCCATCCCCATCAATAAAAAATAATTTTTCTCCTTTCTGAGCATTCCCCAGTTCTTTCCATTATTTTTCATAGCAGGTGGTTTTGAAGTCCCTCATCATCATAAGTCGGGACTTGCTTTAGTTTAGGAAGAACAAAGTGGAATATCTTGGACTGCTTGCCATATTCCAAAGAGAATTTATTCTCAAGTCCTTCCTCAGAAGTTTTGATGATTGCTGAAAAAATTTGAAGTCTAAAAATGTGCCATCTTCAGTTTTGACTCAGGTGTCTGACCTTTGACACACCATACATATATCCTCTCATGAGTTCAGTGCTAGGTTCAAGCATTATATTTAGAGTTAAGAACTCAGAGTTTAAATTTATTCACCACAGTTTTCCCTTCCTCATACATGTTCAATTTTAGGAAATTCAGTGGGGATAGTTATCTCTATAGAAGAGATGATTATAAACTTTTTTTTTTTTTTTTTTTTTTGTGGCACCAGGGATCGAACTCACAACCTCACGCCTGTCAAGCAGGCGCTTCAGCTGCTGAGCCAAACTCCTGGCCGTAGTTTTTTGAAACAGGGTCGCACTATGTAGTTCACGCCGGCCTTGCACTCACGTTGTAGCCCAAGCCAGCCTCGAACTCATAACGCTCCGCCTACCTCAGCCTCCCGGGTGTTGGGATTAAAGGTGTGCACCACCATGCCTGGCTAACATTTTTTCTTTTTGAGTGTAACTGCTGTCTGGAGAACCAGAAGTAAGTTAGTTACATGAGCTAACTCATTTGAGATATATAGTCTTATGCCAAGCTATAGTTTCTTTAGCTTTAAAATTACAAAGTGTCCTCATTATTTATGGAAATATTTTATTTTTTATTTCCCAGTTTCTCTACTAGAATTTAAATACTGAAAAGGCTGTGTTTTATTTTGTTTTAGCACACCTGGGTGAAGTTCAGAAAAAGTTTGTTGAACAACTATCAGTGATTGTGAACCTTCTGGAACTTTTCAATGATAACAAACAGCCCACAGTGGCACCCATGTCATAGGCTTGCCACTACTGGATTGACCCTCTTAATCATCTTGTATCTTTGAAATCTGCATGTGGCAAAAACAGCAATTTGGGGTTTAGGGTTATTCTAGCTGCTTCTCCCTGCCCCGCCCCACTTTTTTGCACTGTGCTGGGGACAGATCCTAGAGTTCCATATATGTTAGGCAGGTACTCCCCAACAGAGCTAGTCTACTCCCAACTCTGCTTTCCCTTTTGCTGTTGAATTGCGGAGCTTTTCATGAAGGGTCCTTTGGTGCTGTTCACTGTTCTGCTAACTTGTGGTTTATAAATCCTGATTGGTAGTTTTGATAGCTGTTTTCCCTTTCCTGTAGTCTCTTTAGATGGAATTGACACCCATGGAGTTACTTTCTCTGAAGTTGACTTTGACCGTACCACCCAGGATTTACAAATTGTAGCCCTTCGATTTTCAGGGCCCTGGCCCCACACAGTTGCTGGGCCCCCTCTGTTTTGGAGGCCCAACAACATTAAAAACACTAACTATTTATAGCATACTTTTCAGTGTCAGTAAATTATAACCTGCCCTTGCTAGTAAGCTGAGGTGAACACTCATCTGCCTGCCACTCTGTGATTGCCAGGCAGCTTCAGCCAGGTGGTGAGCCCTACCTGATACTTCTGGGGCCTCACCTAGTGCTCCTGCTGGACACTAAGTTCTGCTGGGATGCCATGGGTCCCTAGTTAGAATCTATGTCCTTTGTGATGAAGGGGTTGGGGATTTTTTAAAAAAGACACTAAGGTGTGCACACTTTTGAGAGAAGCCCATGCTAATCTGCCAACTCCCCCGTTGGCTGTATTTTCAGCAATCTGTGCATAGTTTAGTCACTGGTGAACTAGGGAGGATCAAGCACAGTGCCCATTTACTCTTCCCTCGAAACAGCCTAAAATTCCAAGTAACTAAAGAACATTGATTCTAAATGTGGATAACTTACAGTCTGTTGGATGTTGAATTTTAAGAGTGCATAAAAGCTCTTAGGTCTAACAGGGAACCTGTGGCACCTGTGCCGCAATGGGCTGTTCGTACCATTGAAAGCTGTAGATGGTTCTCCATCACTGGTCTTGGGGTCTTCTCTCAGGTGCCTCTGGGATGAGATCTCCTGGTTTGACAGAGTCATTGTGAGTGGCAGGCAGCCCCTTTCACAGGGTGTTGTTTAGAATTGTCTTAGTTGCTGGAATGCTACTGAAGCTATACTCTCCTCTGGCTGCCATACCAAGTTGGGACTTTGGGGAGCAAATTTTGTCATGGTAACTTTTGAGCTCCCACAGTTCTTTGCATGGTTCAGGGAAGGCCAGAACAGTGGAGCAGTGAAAGAGGCCTGTTCTGTTAGCTGGAGTTTCCACTGAAGTGCTAACTGTTGGATTCTTTGACCCTCCAACCTATGAGGGTATTTATAACTAGCTGTTTGTGTGCTTGGAGGAACTGAGGCCCTGCCTTTCTGTAGTGGTTTAAGAGCTGTGTCCTTGGTATGTCCTGAAAGGGCAGGCCTGGTGAAGTGTGGGGACTCACACCTGGCTCCCATGTCCTTATTCTACCCACTGCCCTGCCAGGCCAGCAGCCCTTTCAGGGTTAACTCCTCTGCTTTGGAAGCAGCTGGCCAGTTTACACTCCTCCCTGAGCTGTACAAAAATACTTCCTTTGAAGTGTTAGGAGAGGCGGTGAAGGGTAAAACCTGGTGAAGAATAAAATCTGGAGTGGGTTTGAATGCACTTCTCTCCAGGAGTGTACTGTAAGGCAAAGCCCCCAGCCTTCATCATAACCTGCCAGGCCTGGTGGCTCTCCTCACATAGTTTACAGCTTTGAGCCCAGTTGCTGCTGGCTCTGTGTGTGCATGCATGTGTGCATGTGAAAAGAATATTTCTCAATAAGAGAGATAGTTAGAATGCTGCCACACACTTGTCTGGTGGCAGAGATCCTTTTGAAGGTACTCCCCCTACCTTTGGGTATAGGGAGGGGACTGGTCCTCTGTGTGGGGGTGGAGGTGGGGGTGGTATCCTAGAGTATGTGTGAAGTCCTTATTCTTGCTCCTTTGGGGTAGGAGAGCTGCCACTGATCCCATCTCCCCTTCAGTTCAAAGCCCAGCGGTCCAAATGAACTCTGGGCTTGGAGTCAGTATCTCTCAGCCTTGCACTCCCTGCCAGTAAAGTGGAGCTAGCAGCTCCTGCCAAGTGTCTGTGGAAGTCCAGGGTTAGGGGCACCTTGAGAAAGCGCAAGATACTTCTCTACCATAGGATCTTGCTGTGCAGCAGAAATGCCATATAGGATAAAGGGGCCAAAGAGAAGAATGCCAGAGCAGAAATGAGACGGAACAAAGCTTGAATGTCTTCTTAATCCTTGAGTATTTGCAGCCAAGGAGGGGTTGGGGTGAGATGGGAGGAGAGGCAGCTGTTATATTCTAGAAAAGAATGCCAACCTGTTTCTCCCCACAGATGGGGCCACACAAGTTCTTTCTGAACTGGGGTTTGCTTTTTCCCTGGAAAATGCCCTCATGTGGACTTCTTACATCTTGCTGTTTTACTTCCTGTCTCTCTTAGATAAGGGACATGGTCTACAGATTCAAAAATAATATCATGTAGCTATCTTTTGCCAGACACTGCGTTAGGCACCCGACACGAATGATTTCCTGTATTTCTCTTAACAGCCATATGCTATTAACTGTTCTTGTCTCCATTTTATAAATGAAGAAATTGAAGTCAGAAGTGAGATGACTTACTCAGTTTCTATTACTAAATGTACAACTATGGAAATAAGACCCAGTCTCTGACTTTGGATTCTTTACTTTTTTTTTTTTTTTTCCTTTTCTCAGACAAGATTGTCTAGGCTGGCCTTGAACCCATCATGCACCCTCCTCCTAGACTGTTCACTCTTGGTAGATAGAAGTTACAGTAAATGATGGAGGTTGAGTTTTAATTTGTGCCCCCAGACTGGGCAGAAGCTGTTTTTTAGGGAAAGAAGTGAAATATTGAACTCTGTTTTTACCCATGTTGGATTCATCACTTGACCCTTACTAATTATAATTAGGTATATTTAAATAAACATAAGTGCTTTTTGCCCTGTGGTTCTTGAAAGGGGACCTTTGTAATAACTAATCCTCTATATTGTCTTTGTAACACAAATGCTTTTTCTCTTTGCATACAGGAAGGAAGGTAGTTCTTGAGCTCTAACCAAGGCTTTCTTATAATTGAAATTCTTGGTATTAAGGATGAGCAGGTAGCCTGTACCTCTTAAGAATGTAGGCTTTGGTGTTTCATCAGCCTAGAACCAGAGGTGAGACTTCAAGGGGTTTAAGATCCTTGACTGTCCACAGTTTATGGGAGGAAAATGAGGCCTGAGAAACAGTGATTTGTACCCAGTCACATATGGGGCCAGACCCAGGGCCAGGCTGCAGGTTCCCAGTACACTGGCCACATGCCTCTCCTTTTCACCTGAATTTCTAACTGGAGGGAAGATGAAAGGAATACAAATGACAAGTCAGAGGAGTAGGAGGGCTCTCATTTGCAAACAGTTTCTTTTGATCTTTACCCCTTTGTTTAAAAATGAAAAAAACACACATATGAAACCACAACTGGTAGCCTGAGCACATGGTCCCCTTTAATTCACTGAGGAACAGTCCTGTCTCTTTTCAGTGGGAAGCCCCTTACCCCCAGTAATCAGTTTCATTTAGGGGCCACACTCCTTCTCCCTCTTTTGCTTTTCGGCTGCCAGATGTCTCCCTCCTCATCCTAAGGTCTTGCTAGGCAGTCCATGTTGACCTTGAACTTGCAATCCTCCCGCCTCAGCCTCTGGAGTGCTGGGATTGCAGGTGTGTACTGCCACAGCTGGCAAGTCTTTCAGAGCCTTTTACTGTTCTGGAGTAATGCAACCTCACCATAATTTCTAAAGCCTTTGGCATTTTGCTTTTATCTTTGCAATTGAGTGTTCTGTAGAACCCCTCATGTCCATCAAATGTCTCTTCCAAACAGGCTTCAGCCTTTATTTATGTCTTTGTTTACATTCTGCCCATCTTTCAAGGCTGCCATCTTCAGTGATCTCTCTAGGACCATTGCAGCACTCTGTTGTCTCTGCTACCTCTAAACTTGAAACAACCTGGTCTGGCCACTTTAAAATTAAATAAAAATGAAAAATAAATAAAATTTCTAACTAGAGAGATTTTTATGGGCTCTGTCCTATGCGAAAATTAATATATTTTAAAATCGGGAGTATTTGGGTGACTCAAGGAATTTGAGTTTGTATAAAAAGAAAAATTTTTTGAGACAGGGTCTTGTGAGGTAATTCAGGCTGGCTTTGAACTCACTATGGATGTAGCTCAGGTGGGCCCTAAATTTGTGGCAATCCTCCTGCCTCAGCATCCTAAGCACTACCATACCTGGCAATTTTTTCTTTTTTAGCTGTTATGAGAATCTGTTTTGTTTTCTTGACCCTTTCCACAGGTTGTGGGTGTGCTCTTAATTCTGAGAGAATAAGATGTGTTGTTGGAATCTGAGAGAATCAAGTATGTTGATGGCCTTCACTGGAATTTTAAATTTTGTCTTCCAAAGGTGGACCACCTATATGGGAAGGAATTTTTTTCCTTCTTCATCCCCACCTACCCCTTTTGTCTGCCTTCTGGCTGTGTGTGTATGAAATTCTGGTCTTGAACACACCTAAGAATCCTGGCCCCTGTCCCTTTCTCAGTTAACTCTTTTGTGCCTTATCTGCAACTTCAGGTGGAATCATGTTTGTCCTCCTCCCCGCTTGCCCTTGCTGTTGCTGTTGGTTTTTTTCCTCTTTTGTACTCCCAAGTTAAGTGCATAGAAGTAGTCCTGCTGTTACAGGGTCAGCATCACTAGCTCTCCATTTCTAAAATGTAGAAACAGGCTAGGAGAAGTTAGGTAACTCACCCAAGGTCACACAGCCAGTGAGAAACAAACTTGACCTTGTAACAGCCCAGGGGTGTACCATGCCCTGTGATGGCCCCCACCTGGTGGTGTTGGGAGTCTAGTGACCTGTGAAGTACCTGTGTGTAATTTTCAGAGGACAGTTGTCCAACTGAAGCAACCTGGAAGCATTTCAGTATCTCTAAAAGATACACTTTACAAACAGTTATCTCGGGGTGAGCCCCATAAATGTAAATGTTGTTAGTCATGCTTCCTCCAAAGCCCCCCCCCGCACCCCCCCCCAAGAAAAAATGGTTGTTCTTTTAGGTGCTAGGGTCCTGGCAGCTGGGGCTGGAGACAGATTTTTGGGCGGAGCTCCAGCACGCTGGGTAAGGCCAGGCCCTGCCTGGCTCCTTGCTGGCCCTGCGATCTCCATCTCAGATCTGCGTGGGCGCACTGATGGTATCGGCTTTGCCCAGGGCGGGAACCGCAAGATCAAAGACACGGCGTGCTGAGGCGCTTCAAAGCTGCTAGAGCAGCCGGATTGATGCCGAGAATGAGAGCACTCTGCTGATGTAATCATAGCCTGAGAGACAGGTTCTTTCTGCCTTTACTTTCTTTCTTTCTTTCTTTCTTTCTTTCTTTCTTTCTTTCTTTCTTTCTTTCTTTCTTTCTTTCTTTCTTTCTTTCTTTCTCTCTTTCTCCCCCCCCCTTTCTTTCATTCATTCTTTCATTCTTTCTTTTTTAAAAATTTAAACAAAGACATCCCTTGTTTGTTTAGCAAAGTGAAGGCACAGCAGGATCTGGAGGGCTTCACTTCTGCCTAGTGGGTCTGTGGTAGTGCAAAAAGTGCTGTGAGTGGCTAGTTTTCAGGTGAGCTTGCAGATTTTCTGTAAAAGATAGGTGTGAGAACTTGCCAGAGGCTGGCAGGCAGAGCTATTTGGTGGGGATAGGGACCCCAGGAATATGAATGAGTGCCAGGATCTCCAGGACCCCTCTGCCTGAATATTCTCCCGGTCTATAAAAATCACAGATGTGTGGCA
Source organism: Dasyprocta punctata (assembly GCA_004363535.1). Classification (NCBI taxonomy): domain Eukaryota; kingdom Metazoa; phylum Chordata; class Mammalia; order Rodentia; family Dasyproctidae; genus Dasyprocta; species Dasyprocta punctata. The sequence continues at coordinate 39,974 of RJWM01006947.1, read as the reverse complement.
TATCTTCTAGGTATTTCCCACTATATTGACGCCCTGTCTTTAGCAGTCAATCAGTGCACATATCGATGAAACCTTATACACACTTTTGGGAGTAATATCATATCCATATTCTGTTTTCTTATATGGTAAATCTTGCAGGCAAGTACCCAGACAGACAAAACAGCCCTTCAAATTGAACCAGCTTGTCAGATGCTAAGTTCCTTACCACAGTTTTCCCCATATCAGAATTCAAGATCAGTGGAGTCTGAGGCATTCTTCTACTGAAATGGTAGTGACTGATGTCCTCCTTGGCATCTTACAAGTATCCCAACCAAACACAACATGTGTAAAAGCAGATTTCTCATCTAAAATGGAGGATTCTCTACAAGAGCATGTCCCCCAATATTTTATAATGAAAAATTTCAGGCATATAGGAACAGTAAATCTATTGTACAGTGAACAGCCATGTATACCCACTACCTGTCAACATGTTACTCAATTTATTTTACCTTGTGTCAATCTTTACACAATTTTCATATTTGAAACCCAAGTTTCAAATATTATCCAGAACATGGTAAGTACTTAGGTGGTTCAGTGAATATGACAGGTTTCTGAGGGCCACTTTTTCTACTGCTTCTAGACCCAGGTTTCCTTTCCACCCCTACTCAGGAACAGCTTTTTAGATCTGTATTGAGGCACTCAAGGAAGAACCCAGGAGATTGCGAAGACTAGAGTATCTCCTGAGACATAGTTTTCTGTGGAGACTTTGTGCTTGAGTGACTTGTACTTCCATGTGTCCTAAAGTAGAGCTTGTGCCCTTCCTTCATGTTGGTCTCTCCTTTTGCCTGCTAGTGGTATACCCTTGTGACTACACTGAATGCATGCACATTTTGCTTGTAGGCTGTGTAACGGAACGGGGGAGGATGGGGATGGCTAGTGTAGAGTGTGCAATTAGCTAGCCGCATGCTTTGGTGGCTTTTAAACAAATTAGTCTGAAAAATCTCTAGAAACTTCGTTAATTTGAGTGGTTGTTTGAGACAGTCTTGCTGTGTTGCCTTGACCTCAAAATTCTGTTTCAGTCTTCTGAGTAGGTGAGATTATGGTTTTTTATTCCATTATTATTATTATTATTACTTTATTTTTTTGTTTGTTTTTGTCTTTTGAGACAGAGTTTCATATGCAGTTCAGGCTGGCCTTGAACTCACTTTGTAGCCCAGGCTGGCCTCAAATTCTCAGTGATCCTCCTGCCTCAGCCTCCTGAGTGCTGGGATTTACAGGTGTGTGCCAATACGTCTATGTCCTTAATTTTAAAAAGTGAATAGAACAAGTTATGTTTTTCAAGATAGCCATGTGAATTTGCGCTTTGGATGGGGGTGGATATCTCTGGAGTTGACAAAGTCCATTTTTTATAGCAAAGATTTAGCTCTTATTTGTAAAACTGCTCTATGGTTTCTAGAGGCCTAGACTACTTGGACTGATTATTTATAAAATGAGTAAGTTTTGCAAAATTAAGATGGGGTATAACCTGTTATGCTTATGCTAGTTTCTTTGCTTTGCTGTGGTTTGTGTCCCTTCTAGAATGTATTGATATGTAAGGGTGTGTGTGTATAGTTTTCTAGAGCAGAAGCAGCAGTAACCTTCTCCACTAATGTGAGAATGGGATGGGGTCTACAAACTTACCTCATTCTTTATTTTTGTTCTGACAAAGTCGCACTGTAGTTTAGGCTGGCCTTGAGCTCACTATGTGGCCCAGACTGGCCTCAAACTCATGGTGATTCTCTGGCCTCAGCCTTTCAGAAGGCTAGGATTATGGGTATGTACCTGTACCCAGCCTAAACTTACTTCATTCTTAATTTGTTTCTGTTCATGAAAATGGATAAGCATGTTTTAGGTAACAACCTGTGGCTTCCCTGTTTCAAGGACTTGAACTCTAAGAAAATTTTCATTTTAAAATGTGTGTGTGAGTGTGTGTGTGTGTGTGTGTGTGTGTGTGTGTACATGTATGTGCATAGCTTCAGAAGAATCACCTGACTTCCATTGGTCTGCAATGGTATCTGGAGTGTAAGATATCTATGATATGAGTTGGTAGTAGACTCGATGATTTTCTTTTTCACCAGTATTGTACCTGTTTTATTTTGCTGTAGCTATGAGGTCAGCTACACAGGTTTTTAGGAATGAAACCAGTGTCACCATTTTGGTAGTTTGATTCTTTTTAGAGACCCTTTTTTGGTGCAGTCCAGAGTAGTGATCCAGTGATAACTGGTTTTTTTTTGTTGTTTTTTTTTTTTTTTTTTTTTGGTACTGGGGATTGAATTTCCAACCTTGCGCCTGCCAGGCAGGCACTTACACCACTGAGCTAAATCCCCAGCCCTGTTTTTTGAGACAGGGTCTCACTATGCAGTTCAGGCTGGCCTTAAACTCACTTTGTAGCCCAGGCTGGTCTCAAACTCACAACGATCCTCCTATCTCAGCCTCCTATCTCAACCTCTCGAGTACTGGGATTAAAGGTGTGTGTCACCATGCCCGGCTACTGGAAGTTTATTGGTATGTCTCCCTACCTTATGTGTGTGTGTATGTGTGTGTGTGTGTGTGTATATATATATTGTGTGTATGTGTGTGTAGTACCAGGGATTGAACTCACAACTTTGCACCTGCCAGGCAGGCACTTAAGCCACTGAGCCAAACTCCTGGCCCTTTTCCTACCTTATATGTTAGTCTGTGTTTATTTCTGACTTAGTTCTTTTACTCTGGGGTTTTTAAGCCTATTAGGAATAGTAATAGTCTAGCATGTGGCAAAATGTTAACATTCAACTGTGATGAATCACTTACAATGTACATTTCTGGGTTTTTGGAAGAGTGAAAACTTATAGACATTTGTGAAGCTATCAAGATCCTTATAGAATTTCATTTTTCTCCCCTTGTGTCTTCAAAAGTTGCACTTAGTTTTTGGCAATTTTTTAAAAATTTGCATTGTGGCAAGCATGAGGTCCTGAGTTTGAGTTCTGGTATCGAAATAAATGATTCACATGACCTTCTTTCCAAATGTTTGCCATAGTTTCATATACTAAAAATCTGAGTTTATATTGTTTATATTTAATTTGGTTAAGTAATTATAGGAGGTGAGTTGATCTAAGTAGATACAGATGCTCAGCTAGTAGAGCAATGATTTGTGAGGCCACTAGAGATTAGTTTATTGGCCATAAGATTGCAGTGGGTGCAGGTACCTGGCAGTAGTTAGGTGGGTGGATCTGTTAATAGCGACTGTTAAATTTTGAAGTGTATAAAGGTGGTCTCCAGTGGAAATTCGTAGTGTACTTTCTAAAAGTTGCCTCCTTAGTAATGCTTATCGTAACTACTGAGCAGGTTATCCTGCAGGTTCCTTTGCAGGCTGGGTAACAGGAAATGCCTTTGTGAATGTTTCATTACTTTGTTATTAATGAGCTAGTTATTGCTTGGTTTAAGAATAGATGTGTGCTTCTGAGGATGTTTTGGCTGCCTCTTGCTTTTTTTGACAACCTCATAATAACTTGCTGTTCAGAAGAGAAAACAGGAGGCTTTGCTCAGTGCACATGGCTTTGGGCTCCTACCGTACTTGATGGTGGAGTCACATCACAGGGCTGGGTTTTCTTATACGTTTTGGTTTAATGGTGCTTACTGGCTTTTCAGTGAAGACTTCTGAGAGCAGGCAGCAGTAAGTGGCTAGTAGGTGGGGATACCAGGGTTTTGGTGGAAGTGCAAGAGGCAGCCAGTGTCTAATTGAGCCCTTTATCCATATATGTGCGAAGTGAGTGACCTTATAAAGACTGAGCCATCCTGGGGGAAAAGAAGTAATCATTTCAATACAACATTGAGGGTCTTCTGGAAAAAAGGAAGCTTTATTTTTGCCAGGATGCTACTTTCCTCCTTTCAGTGATTCATGCAGGTTGACCAAAGTTGGATCTGTCCACTTGTGAACTTGCATCAGGTAACAGTTAGGTAAATCTTACAAAGTCCTTCATATCTTGAAGGACTTTCCATTGTAGAGTATTACACACTGGAGAGAAAAGAGCTTATTGCTTTTTTGAAACCTTTCCTCAGCCCCCAAAAGAAGCTAGAGTTTATCAGTCTTGGTTCACTAGGTGATCATGTTATTTTGTGCGTACTTGGTAACATAAAGAAGACTGAAATTGTGTAGCATGAAGTGAGCCCTGGTGTCACCGGCCAAAAACCTATTATAGGTATAGTACAAATCCTGCTGGTAGGCCAGCATTACTGTTTTGACATGGCACTTGACAAAAGTCCTCTTAGAGAGCATTATCCATCTGTCCATTCATTAGTTCTTACCCATTTGTCTGTCTGTCCAATAATGTTAGGTATTGTATGAGGCCTTAAGAATACTGCAATTGAGCCGGGCGTGGTGGCGCATGCCTTTAATCCCAGCACTCGGGAGGCTGAGGTAGGCGGAGCCTTGTGAGTTCGAGGCCGGCTTGGGCTACAACGCGAGCACAAGGCCGGCCTGAGCTACATAGTGCAACCCTGCCTCAAAAAACCAGGGCCGGGAGATTGGCTCAGCAGCTTAAGCGCCTGCCCTGGCAGGCGCAAGGCTGTGAGTTCAATCCCCGGTGCCGCAACAACAACAACAAAAAAAAGAATACTGCAATTGAAAAGATCCCTGCCCTAGTGGAGCTAATGTTGTACTGGAGCAACTTAGGTCCTAGCCCTGTGATGGCAAACCTTTTAGAGTTTCAATCATACAAACAGCCTGTTTAGTGAGTTCAAGACTAGCCTGAACTGCACAGTGAAACCCTGTCTCAAAAAAACAAAAGAAGCCATTGGTAGACAAGCGTTAGGGAGAACAATGAATGGCTGTAGCAGCAAACAAGCCCAGTCTGGGAACCACTTCCGTGTGCGGGCCTCTGACTGACTGGGGACAGCTAGACCTCAGCCTCTTCCCGTGAGTCAGCACCACGTGTGGACCAGGGTTAGAGAGAACAATGGCCGCAACAACAAACAAGCCCAGTCTGGGAACCAGCGCCATGTGTGGGCCATGACCGGACTGGGAACAGCCAGACCCCAGTCCCTTCTGGCATAGGCTAACAAGAAGTACCATATCCCTCCCCCTAGCCCCCATAAGCAACCAGCTTATCCGGAGAAACACAGACTGTGATGATAGCTATCGAGGTGAAATGTAATTGGATGCCCATGGTGCTTTGGTGTTTCACTAACATTGCAGGTGTAGGGCCAGTGGTTTTATCATAGGTTCAGAGGGTATTGCTACATAGTGTATCATCTAAGGGGGATCTCCTTCTGAGGGTTACAGCCATTGTTAATTACCTATGGTCTTGACTTGAGGTCCTGTATCATTTCCGTTGTTTTGTTGGTTGGGTTTTACTCTCTTTTGTTTTGATTATTTTAAATCCCATGACAGGAGAAGCTATTTCAAGGATAGCAAGATATATTATGGTAGCAATTTTGGATTTACTATTGGCTTGTTTTGAAATCCTTTATCACGTTAATTGTCTTGTTTTTATTGTTTCTGTTCTATTCTGTTCTGTTTGATTTTTACTATGTCCGAAGTTATCTGCAGTTATTTTGAAGACATCAAAAGGTATTATGGTAACTACTGTTGATTTCATAATATTTTGAAGTCCTGTATCTCTTACACGGGTTTGTTTTGATTGGTTTTATTCTGTTATATACTTTTTAAAATAAAAAAACATTAAAAACAAAACGACAACAAGAAAAAGCCCACTGCGGCACATGTGCCATAGGTTTGCCACCACTGTCCTAGCCTATTGCAATTCTCAAATCAGAGAGACACCTGTGTAGTGCCACTGGGATAGATATATATAAAGAGAGCTAGTGACTGAGGAATATCTAAACTTTGGTCAAGTAGAAAGATATAGCTGAGGCTCTTATGATCAGAGAAGGAAGAAGATGTAATGAAGTGCATCACAGTAGACAACCTTTCAAAAGTAATGCAGGTCATGGTCAGGCATGGCTCAACTTGGGACAGAGACTGAAAGAGACAGGTGTGGTGTGTGGTACCTGTAGCTAAAGTGCAGATTGTAATCTTTGCTCAAGCACAGCGAATCATTCAGCCAGGTGTGGGATGATCGCTGCCAATTAGTAACCAAGATGAAAGTATAGGATCAGGAAGATCTGCATAGGCCAGTGTGTGGTGGAATTATTTGTGCTTTTTTTTTTTTTTTAGCAGAGAGGGGCCAACCCCACCTCCTGGTCTTGGTAAATTAGACCTGTATCTCAAAAGGTTTTTCCAGGTTCAACTTTTTAAAAATGATATTAAATGTGAACATTGTTGACTAAGAAAGTAACTGGTTGCCTTTTTGATCTTTGATGGGTGATCTGCAGGAGTGGAAGAGATCTGATGCTTCTTATTTGCCACTGCCTTTGGAGTGAGTGCAAGTGTTACTACTAGCTGTGGTCAGCTTCCTTAAGAACTGCCACAGAAAAAAGTGTGCCCATCAGGAGCTCCGTAGCTTTTACAAGCATAAATCTTGAGTACATGCCTTCCCTGAGAGAATCTATTTGTTTTCTCCCTTTTCTGTTGGTCTGTTTCTCTCCTGTTTATTTTAATGGAAGAGTGCAAACTGCTGATTATATGGAAATGAATGATTGCCAAGATGCATTAGGACGAAGGTTGTATGTATATGTTGTGTGTCTGTATGTTTCATCTATAATAATGGCCAAATATTCCAAAGTGTATCACCTGGTATTCTAGAATATACACTTTCCTCTCATAGCAAAGTTGTATTTTAATAGCATGTGGTTCTAAAAATATCATCTAAACTTACAAACAAATGCTTTCTTCTCAATTATACCCTAGCTCCACTATAATCTTCCCTTTCTTCTCCTTAATTTCTTTAGAAATTAAATTATTGGAATCTACTGATTAAAAACTAGGGGATTATATGTTACAGTTGTTTAAAAAGGAATCAAGTTTAAGGCATGTGGTAACTCAAAGGAGTTTTAGGCATTATTCAGGTTTTTTAATAAAGAGCATTCCTGACCCTGAATGAAGCAGTTGGTGTTTCTGATGAGCCACAGGCCCGCTGAGCTAGAGCTCAGAGTCTCTTGTTCATCACAACTATTTTAAGGAGTTAATGTTACCTCTTTCATGTTTAAATATTAACTAAAGGGCTTCCTCTGTCATGATCTGTTATCAACAGTTACTTGGAACAGTTCTCACGGTCAAGCTTTGTTCTTCCTCCTGTGAGATGCTAAGACAGGATAAGGATAGACATTAGGCCACAACAAAGGAAGATTCATTGTCCGCCTCCCCCTCCACCCGCCATGACCTTGTGGTTGCATGGAGTTTGCCTTAACATTTTGTAACCTCCTTGCCTATCTCACATTTACCTGAATGTGGGACTGAAGGCTGTGGTGGTTATTTCATTGTCTAGTGATGAATAATACTTTTCCTATTTGGGGTGCTCATTTGAGTTGCTTAATGGAGACATTCCGGTGCAGTTAAATACAGCTGACTGCTTTCATTTTAAGGACTGGGGTATTAATGCTCTCTAGGCTACTCATATTTGGGGCGATGAATAAGGAGGGTTCCACAGTACTGCAGATATGTTCCTTTGGTTATTAACAAAAGGCTGAGTAGCTCAGAAATGTAAACTCTGAGAAGAACAGAAGTACTTTCAAACTTACAAATGGGAAGATCTTGGAAGCTCTTAATAGCTCTTCTGGAGTGCTTTCTTTGCCACCTAACTGCTTTGGAACTGTGGCGCCTAATAGCTTCTCAGCCTAGTGGGCCCCATAAAATTTTAGCCTGTTTCTATATAGAGTGCTTTGGAGTGGCCATTTCTCTCTTCCTCTTATTTATCCTCAAATACCCCTTGAAAAAAGAGCTGATGAGGTGCATTGAGACTTGGCACCAGAAACCATTCATTGATAGCCGTTGATTTTTTTACAGTCTTAAATTTTGTTTAGAAAAATAATTTTAGAGAATTATTCCCATAATGCAATAAAACATACTCATTAAAATCTAAACAGTGAAAAAATACATGGATTGAGAAGGGGAAGCCCTCCCATCCTACTTTTCCCTTAGATACCACTGCAACTAGCTGGATGTCTGGGTTTTCTTTTCTGTGCATTTATCTGTTCTCACACATGTTTTACACACATGAGATTATCCCTTGTACCTGTTACTAGGTTAGACTTGCTGGCCAGTGGTTTTCTGAATCTGAGATACTCTAGGTGCACTAAAACATAACCCTGTCGTGACTTACAAATTCACATGGTGCGAAACAGGATACACTTCAGGCACATGTTGGGGAGTAGCACTTACCTTAAAACTCAGGGTTTCTGTTCTCTTCTATAAGCTTTGCATTGCTGTACTTTCTGGGTATTTCTTTTACAATTCTTGATTTTTCCTGTCTTGTTCTCCTAATAGTACTCTTTTGGAATGAAATTTCTGCATATCCCAGTTCCTTCAGCCTGAGATACAAGCACACAGGGTTTTTTTGTTATCTGTCTTGTTCTGTTTGTGTGTGTGTGTTGGGGAGGGTAACTGGGAACTAAGTAGCCCAAGGACCTTTGCATTGAGCTACATCCCCAGCCTTTAAAATTTTTTTCTTTTTTTTTTTTTTAATTTAGAGACAGGGTCTTACTAAGTTATCCAGGCTGGGCTCAAATTTGGGATTATTTTGTTGCTGCTTCCCAGAGTACTGGGATTACCAGCATGTGCCATCATTCCTTGTTTAATAGAAGCTTTTAAAAGCCTATCCAAGTCTGCCTTTTGCTTCTAGGGCTACCACCATGGGGGCCCAGAGTATAAGTACCTACCACCATTGTCCCCTCTGGCCCTGTTTTGGTGTCCCAAGTAATAAAGCCCTGTTGTTTTTAGATTTCTAGTTATATACCCTAAGTTTAGGACTGTTCTTCTCTGGTTTGCTTTCTGAGTGCTCTGTCCCTCTCCTTGGCTCATTTCTTTCATTCCATGTTCTTTGCCCACACTATATTCACTGGACTCCACTCCTTGTGGTCATGACTTGAGCACTATTTTGTATGCTCATGAGTTATTCTTTCTGCTTCTGGAGTGATGGGAGATGCCCACACCATTACCGCCAATACAGATTTGGCTGACCACCTAGGTTCAGCCTGCTACTCTTACCATTTCTAAGATTTGTTAGATTCCAACTTGTAGTGACTACAGATAATGATTTTCTACAGTTCTTTAAAATAGAATCCATGATTCTAAATTTGATTATAGGGTTATTTCTGCCAGCAACAAAATGTTCTCTTAGCATCTCCAAAGATGCTCCCTCCCTATCTGTTCTCAATCACCTCACTAACCCAGAAGGTTGGAAGGGGGAATAGATGTTTTTGCCTCAGGAAGCATTAGCTGTGCAAGTGCTTTTCATCCTCCAGCATTAGTGCCCACTGACCCTTATCAACAGTCTTTCCAGCGCCCTCCATGGTGTACAAGGAACTTGGGGTACAGACTGAATATGCAGTTGAAGTGATTTAGGAAGCTAGCTTCTTTGTTCTCCTGAGCATGTGTTGTAGTCAGGGGTTACAGGCCAAACAACTGCATACAGGACACATAATTTATAATACTGTGTTATGATGGTCACCCAGAGTTAAACACAAGAAAGTGCAGGAAAATCTGTTCACAACACTAAAGAACCCAGGATATTCACCCAAGGACCTGTATCCCACAGCAATGTCCTGCATGAGTCCAGCTAGAGACCCAAAATGCATGACAATGCCTCCCACAAATCCAACTGGAAATCTAAGAGCCCACAATAAGGACCCATGCCGGTCTACTTTACAGTTCTGTGCTGGGAAGGCCAAAGGTCAGTGGTGGAAACTAGGAAGTCTATGCGAGCGGGGTGAAGGAGCTGTGCAGTTGAGGGTTCTACACTGGAGCCAAGAAGTCACACTCAAAATAAGGGCTGCCCTGAAGAGTACCACAGCCATCCTCAGCGGCAACGAGGTCCCAAGCTCCTCCGACGATGAGAACAGTCAAGTACAGGTCAGGAAGCCCAGCGTGACAAGCTTCTCCAGCACACATCTTCCCCTCCGGAGCCAGGAAGCGATGCACAATGTGAGGAGCAGAGCTCCCCCAAGGTGAACCACAGCCACTCTCATTGATGAGGTCTGGAGCTCCTCCAGTGATAATGGCCAAATCCATATTGAGGAAGTCAGCATGACAAGCACCTCTAGGAGAACCATCGACTTGAAACAGCAACTCTTAAAAGAATCCACAATGCCTCGCTCTTCTTCGCCATATCTCTATTTATGCTGGGAACTTTCTTCAGGTGGGCCATCTATACTCAGCACCCTGCTCATGTAATTCAGCTGGTGCTAAGTTGACCATCAGTTTTTAATCCATAACAGCGTGGATTTCTCTGTATCAGTTTCTCCCTCCCAAGTGCAGTCATTTTCATTCACCATGAGTCATTTCTTCAGAGTCTCAACTCATTTCTGCTCCCAAGTTTATGCAAAGGTCTTTCAGTCATAAGTTCCCAGTCAGGGAGAACAATCTGTCTACACATTGGTTGTGTTCTTCTTATGCTGTGGCTGGCATTCCTGGTCTAACTCAGTTACCATCCAAGCCCAGAACCGCCGTGGCCAGTCTCTCTCTATGTAGCCTGAGTGTTGTGGCAGTCATGTTCATGCAACGTGCTACACCTTTGAAGACTCCTGCCATCACTAGGTGTTCCCTGCCCAGGAATACATCATTGGCTTTCAGTGTAGAACACCAGCTCAGTTCCTGGGAATGTGGCCCCTGTTCCATGGGCCTAGGAAACTGCCTTAGGTATCTGTTTGGTTGTAGATGGGTGACTTCTAATAAGCTTACACTTTCTTCTATCTCACTCAGGCTCATTTTGACACTTCAGTCTATGTAGCGGGAATAAACTAATTGGCTGTAAGAGGTAGTGGTTTTTTAAGGCTGAATTTCTGTTTTTCTTTCCTGTGGCTTTCATAGTTTTACTACTAGAAGCAGCCCCGTGAGTGCTCTGAAAGTACAGCTGAAATAAAACTCCATGAGTCTTCTATAGTAGGTAGGAGTCAGGAGTCTAAAGACTTACCTGGTGCAGATAAGCCAGAGATTATAGATATGCCCAGACCACAGAATATGATTGAAGAAGTATATGGAGAGCCATCCCAAAGGCAGGGTTTAGAACCTAATATAGCATCTTTTTTTAAAATCTGATCTGCTACCACATACAGGTTTAGGAGTCTCTTCAAATTGTGAAGAGGAGTCTCTACCTCTTAAACTATTTGTTGGTGTGCCCTGACTAGTACTGTTAATACAAAACTGAGACTAGGTGCCATGAATTTGAAGACAAAGATTATAATCTTACTAATGAACTTGTCTCTTACAAAATGGAATTTTTAAAGGAAAAAAGTCCCATGCTAGACTTGTTTATCTGAGATGCATCTTTGTAGGTGTCCCAGAGGCCCTCACAGAAGCTAGTTTCAAGGGTGAGGAATGGACAGAACAGGTCACTGTGAGCTTGGGAGTGGCTGGTACCCAAATTCTGGGGCATGTACTACCCTGGGTGTGTGGCAGCTCTTAAAATGCTATTCATCTATCAGCACACTGACCCCTTTTTCAAGTTTCATTGTTTGATTGTTTTAGCTATGAAAGTGGTACTTGTCACAAAACCAGTTTCTATGATCTAGAACAACAGTGTCAAACTTTTGGGTGCAATAGAATCATCTAGACCCACTTCTGAGTGTCTAATTTAGTAGCTCTGGTGCAGGGTCTAAGAATTTGCGTGTCTAACAAGTTCTCAGGTACTGTCACTACTGATGAAACTGTCACCACCCTTTGAAAACTGTGATGTAGAATTTATGAGGAAATGAACATCATCTTCAGTCTTACCATTTGGAGATAACAGTAGTTAACACTGTAGGGTATAATTAATGTTGTACACTTATATTAACATATTCTGAAAAACAGTGATAGTTTTGTGCTGCACATAGTATTGCATTTTTTTCAACAGCTTTTTTAGTTTTAAATTGTGGAATAGTTTTAGATCTACAGAAAAGTTGCAAAGATAGAACAGAGAACCTCTGTATACCATGAACCAGTTTTTCTCATCGTTAATAACTTACACTGTTGGGGAGCATTTGTCAAAACAAAGGAACCACCATTGGTACATTACTGTTAACTAAACTCCCTGCTACTGTTGCTTTTGAAGTACTGCTTTTGATGAAAAAACATAAATGTATTTTCCTAAGATTCAACTAGAACTGCATAATAACTATTGAATCTTTACTTGTTTAATCCCACTTCCTGTATATTTCAGATTATTTCTCTAGATGCTTATATGCACATATAATTTATATATATACAGGCATCTGTGTTGGAGCCGTTGAGGCTGAGTGCACATGCAGGGCTGTGGCATGACCTGGGCATGGCTGAACTGAGCGCGAGGAGACACCTTGGATGGCGGGATGGGCCACAGCTGAGGACACCTGGAGATTTTAATTCTAATCGTCTATTGCTTGGAGGGGTCCTTGAACTCCTCCCAGGTTCCTGCTCAGGTTTCCTGTGTTTTCCACTTCAGCCTTGTTTTGAATAAATACGGGCCGCCCAGAGACATTGTCTGTCTCAGCCACCAGAGTTATGAACTCTGCAGAGGGTTTTGGTCCTCCGGGAGCCCTAAAGATCATACCGTTTGTCTCAGTTATTTGGAACTTTGCCACACACTCATTTGGGAGATTGGGGATCTAGGCACAGACCCCAATAGCTCAGACCCCCACATATCTGTCTTATTTTGGGACATGCTTTTTTCATTTAAATATGCCTGTAGTGTTTTTTTTTTTTTTACATTAATGCATCTAGATCTATCACATTGTTTTTTTAATGGACAACACACTGTTTTGTGTCCTTTTAAATATCTGTTTCTAGATTTTAAATCTAGCAGATTAAAGGTGAAGTCTGGCACACCTTTCTCTTATCTTACATGGGAGGTCAGAGATTATGTGCCTTTCTTTGTGAAGTATTTAACATGTTCCAGGTACTCCCAAGCACTTAACATATGTTATCTAACTTAGTTATCAAAACAATCTTATGAAATAGGTATCTTACATCCCTGTTAACAGATGAGGAAGCTGAAGGTCAGGGAGGTTAAGTGAACAAGATCCTTTGACAGCTTTCTAGATGAAGTTCTCTCTAGCCTGATGCCACGATCCATTCAGCCTAGTATGCATTTTGCTTGTTTCTTTAGCCTTCCTGTGTGCCATACCTAGTGCTACAATATGAAAGTGAAGGATATCCTTAAGGAACTCACAGTTTAGTTAGAGAAATATATAAGTACTATGTGTATTACAATAGAGGCTGTAAGTTGTAGATGGTTTTAAGATAGGTTTTCAATGCCTTAAAAAGTATAGTGAAGGCGAGGGTATGTGTGCTTGCAACTGTAGTGTTACAGAAGTAGTATACAGATGCTCCTTAATTTATGATGGGATTACATCTGATAAACACATCATAAGTTGAAAATATTTTAAGCTGAAAATGTATTAAATATATCTGTCCTCTGGAAAGCAATATAGCACATCATAGTCATGGCTGATTCCCCTTGTGATTGTGTGGTTAACTGGGAACTGTGGTTCACTGCCATTGCGTAGCATCACCAGAGAGTAATCACATTACATATCACTAGCCTAGGAAACCATCAAAATTCAAAGTGTACACGTATTGAATGCATAAAGCATTCACCACCATTTAAAGTAAAAAATCCCAAGTCAAACCATTGTATATAGGGACTACTTGTATACCACCAGACTTGGCAATCAGACTCAAGTTCAAATTCTATATACTGCCAGCCACAGTGGCACACACCTGTAATCCCAGCACTCGGGAGACTGAGGCTGGAGGATCGCCATGAGTTTGAGGCCAGTCTGGGCTACATAGTGAGACCTTGTCTCAAAAAACAACAACAGAAAAAAAAAAATCAAAACAGAATACTTTTTAAAGATTCTGAACAGTACTTTTTAGCTGAGTGATTCTAGGCAAGGCATTTAACTAGGATTTTTGTTACAAGCATCTTAAAATTTCCTAGGGTTGTTGTAAAGATTGAATAAATACATAATAAATAAGGAAAAAGCTATTACTCTGCTTCACAATGGCATAAATATATATTATTTAGTCTTCTAAGTATAAATGTGCGCTCTGCCACATCAGTTACTGAGTAGGGAACCAGCCTTTTAAAGTTCTTGGGAAGTTCCAAGTATAAACAAGGAAGGAGCCAAGTCCCATTGTCTTCTTTCTTTTATTGTCTCCAGACCAAATCCTGAAGCCCTGCTGGAGCCTTTTCTGTCATGTCTTTGGGTTCTCAAAGTATCCTCCTGATGGGTCTCTCCTGTGCAGGTAAGGTTTCTTGGAACTCAGAATCTGTGCCTTTCATTCTTGTGCCCCCTGCAACTTAACAGAGACAAATTAAATATCAGTTTCAGAACCAGATGCTATGGAGGAGGCACTCATCCTACATGTCAGATTTGGCTTACACATTCTAATTTTTTTGTTGTTGTTGTTGGTACCCAGGACCAGACTCACAACCTTGTGCCTGCCGGTCAGGCGCTTAAGTCACTGAGCCAAACTCCCGGCCCTATTTTTTTCAAGACAGGGTCGCACTATGTAGTTCAGGCTGGCTTTGCTCATGTTGTAGCCCAAGCCAGCCTCAAACTCACAACACTCCACCTATCTCAGCCTCCCCAGTGCTGGGATTAAAGGCGTGCACCACCACGCCCGGCTGTCACATTCTAATTTTTAGAAAGGTTTTTGTTTTGTTTTGTTTTTTTTACCTCTACTGTCCTTTTACCTTCTGATTTTTAAAGACATTAGCTTTTGATATCCAGCCTTGAGTTTTTAAGCATAGAATTTCATTAAACATTTTGTTCAATAAGATTTTTAAAGAATTATATCTTGATGTATGAGTAGTCTTCATTATGAATTGATGTAATCCTCAGCTTTCAATGGTAAGAAAAATTTGTGTCAGTGTATCTCCCCCTCCACCCCACCACCACCAAAAAAAAAAACACAAACAAAAAGCAGAACAAAACCTCAGCAGGCCCATGTCTTGTATAGCCTGGGCAATTCTTAACCAGATTGCCACAGGTTAGGTACAATACTCTTTGCTCTTTTCCTTTCCTGCTCATGCTTGGAATAGAAAACATTCCCACAAGGATTCTGGATTAGGAACAAAGAAGTAATACTGTCAAAAGTTTTGTTGCCGATAAGGCAGACTGAGTTAAGGGAAAGACTAGTTTCTTTGCCATGTAATGACTTGGAGATATTTCTAACTTTGTCCTAGAAGATTGGTGGTTAAAACATGCTCCATATCAACCTGACCTGTCTAAATAGTAATCTTGAGAAGTATGGCAGTGTTATTTTTTTCTTCTTTCTCCTGGAAAATCAGCTGAACTTGTACAGTATATGAAAATTCACTTTCCCAGATTTAAAGAGCAGGGTTCTTGTTTTTAGAAGGCAGTAACAGAGAGCCACATTAGCCCCCCCAACCCAGATCATTCCCCTTTGAGAGAGCCAACTATTCAGAAAACTTAATCACAGGTTCTTCTTCTATTCATACTTAATCTGGTTATTCAGAGGCGTTTGTCTTCCCCCTTCAGAGGCTGCCTGTGCCTGACCCAGGGCCACAGAGGTCTTCCTCTTTAGATTTTAAGAGTTTCAGCAGGATTCTGCATGTCCTGTTCTTTGACAGGGCAGTGGGGTGGTGGTAGGTGGATCTTTGAAAATTAATCTCTGGTTATGAATTATAACCAGCAAAATTTCACTCCATAATTTACCATTACAGCCAGAAGCTTTGGATGGTTTCAGCCAAAAATCTTTTTTTTTTTTTTTTAAATAAAAATGACCAAAAAAAGAGACCAAAATGTAATGGAACTTTATTTTATCACAGTTTTTTGTTGTTTTTTTTTTTTTTTTGGTGGCGGGGGGCTTTTGAGACAAGGTCTCACTATGTAGTTCAGGCTGGCCTTGAGCTCACTTTGTAGCCCAGGCTGGTCTCGAACTTGAAACAATTCTCCTGCCTCAGCCTCCCGAATGCTGGGGTTACAGGTGTGGGCCACCACACTGGGCTTCATCAAAGTTGTTAATTTTATGGATGGTGTTCTTTTTGCACTTGAATCATCTCGATAAGGTCCTTCCTCATTTCTTTTCTACCATCAGTTCTGTAACATGTTTACTGATGGGTATAAAAGGGCTGTGGGAAGTCTTTCTTCATGTAACAAGGGCCTGTATCTGTCACATTTGTACTTTCCTCTGATGTTAAAACACCAAGAGTAGAGTAAAGCTCTTATCCACCTTATTGCTGCAGAAAGGGTTAGCTTAAGACAACAGTAGTGGTGGCAGCTAAAGAAGAATATCAGGAGCTCCTTTTTTATTATCAGTATGGCACTGAGCTGTCTTGAACAGTGAATATTTATATTTCTTGATTCGAATTAAAAATTTTTTTGGTTTTTATTGTTTATTTTAGATTTTTTTTTTTTTTTTTTTGGTACCGTGGATTGAACTTACAACCTCACATCTGCCAGGCAGGCACTTACACTACTGAGCTAAATCCCCAACCCCTAATTTCAGGTTCATTCTTAATAGTTAATGTTAAAATTCCATATAGGCAATTCTAACTTGCCAAATTGATAGAATGAAATTATTATTTTTTTATTTCATGTTTATTCTTTTCCATTTGGCTGAGGACAGTTATAAAGACCTGGTGAGTTGAATGAACCATTTAAATTTGTTTTATTTTTGTTTTTATGTCTGTAAAATGTGGTGATGACAGATCCATTGATAAAAACAGGTAGCATGACTGTAGAACTTCTCAGTATTTAAGCTGAAAAAATAAAAATCTCCCAGAACATTTTAGCTTTGTCCTTTCATATGGGACATGGTTTTTTGATGAAATTTCAAGCTTGAGCTCTTAGTTTGTGTACCTCTAACCCCGTGAACCTCCCAGTTGTTTCAAGAAATGATTTTGAACAAACCACCTTCTTTGAATGTCTTAATACCTTTTTTTTTTTTTTTTTTTTTTTTTTTTTAAGCAGGACTTGTCAACAGAGCTATGTGGTACAGACACAAAGAGGTGGGATGAGAGCATACAGATGTGTCCACCTGCCTGGTGGACTGACTCCTGTGAAAGTCCCCTAAAACCAACAGGTGGACTGTTCTGTTTTGAAAGAGAAAGAAGACCCAGGACTTGCATAGAGTATGTCAAGCCAGTTAGTAGCAATTAGAAACTAAGTGAGCAGCGATGACCAAGCTTTTAGCCCGTCCTTTTTTTTTCTCTTAGACCTCACAGTTGCAGCCTGGCAAGGAAAGAACTATTGCCTGGAGTGGGGAGACTTGAACTTTTTGTAAGCCAGTGACCTTGAGCAAGTCTCTTTAAGTCCCAAGGTCTTTTTCCAGAGCGATAGAATGGGACTTTATTCTGTAGTGTTCTCTTCCCCTTGTATCCTATGATTCCTAGGCATAGGTCCTACATCTGGTCAGAGATCTGAAATGTAAAAGGGACTATCTGAGGTGTTCACTTAGGGGCCTTGGACTCTATTAAATTTTCTCTCTTTATCTTGGAAAAATGAGGGCAACTTCTACTAAAATTTATGTACCTTTGGATTTCTCTTTAGATGCTGTGATCCTGTGGTAGGTCCCTATTGGAAAGGAAGCATTTTGGATTAAAGATTTAGAGATTTTTCTGTCGAGGGATGATCATATTTGTACTGAAATGCTTCTTAAAGCTGGTAACTTTGCTTTTATCACTAATGACTGTTCTTTTCGTAGGTGTGGGCTTTATCTGACTCTTGAGTTCCCAGAAAGATTTGGCTAGTGTGTCAGAGGCATATTTGGGAAATACTATTTTCTCTGTTTTTCCCTACTTTCTGCCTTGTGGAATAGCATAAAACTACCAGGTTTTATGTTCCACTGGGCAGCTGCTTTGGGTTTGATGTTTTTCTTTCCCCGTCTTCCTCCTCCTCCTGTCCCCCACTCCCCTTCTTGCTTTGCTGTGAAGGGAACTGTACCTTTGTGGTTCTTCTGCAGCTGCTGGACTTTGATGGGGACATGCTTGCTGCCTCTCCACTTGCTTCCCTTAGCAACCAGTCCTTTGACGATGACCTCTTGCTGTTTGCCTGTTGTCTCTCATGTTGGATTATAGATGAGAGATTTACTAGGCCGGGGATAGGGGCCTGCTGTTAGCACATTTCTTTTAGGATTCCTGGCGTATCTCAGCCTGAGGTCTTTTCTTTCTCCAAAATATGAGGATTGGTGAGGTTATGTTTGTGTGTATGGTTGTGCAAGGTATTAATGCTGAAGCCTGCACAGTTTTTAAGTTTTTAGGATGGTCCTAGCTGTGAGCTTATAGATGCTTTGGTAGTTATTAAGGCTGCTTGATTTATTTCTCATTTTTATTATCATGTGATTAACACACATAGGAGAGGGGAAGGGTCACCATTTGTTCTTTTTTACCTTCCCCAAGTGTTTGTGTGTTGGCACTAAACTTGCTTCCTGATGTAATCTGAGCTCTGGGAATTGCCAGATTACCTAAATCTCCACACATTTTAACATCCCTGTTTTCCTACATAGCATTGAATTTTCTCTGTATTTAAAGGAAAGGAATCCCATGGCACAAGGCCTTTGGCGTGTGTGAACAGCTTGTGATGTACTGCTAGGATATGCAGTTCTCTTTAGCTCAGTGGACTTGCCTTGGACAAGGTATAGATCTAAGACATTGTAGGACAGTCAGAATTCCAAAAGAACACTGGCTTAAGATAAAAAGCCATTTTAAAACTATTCTCACAAGTAAAGGTAGAATAAAATTACCCATTTTGTAACAAACACTTATGTACCGTTGGTACGTGTATCAAGAGTCTTAAAAATACTCTTACCCCTTGACTTAATAGTTTTCTTTCTAGGAATTTTATCCCTCCCAAAAAGTCCTAGTTTTGCTTAACTAAAAAATAAGAAAAAAATATAACCTATGCAGGAAAAAAATTAAAAAGACTATAATGAAATTCTTAAACTGTTTCTTTGGGGTATCAGATTTTTATTTATTTGTTCATTTTTTTGATGCCAGGCACATGCCACACAAGCACTTTTACCACTGAGCCACACCCCCATCCTACAATGAGATTTTTACTTTTCTTCATTATAAGTTGAGAAAGTTTAATTGACTCCCCATTTTCTGAATGTACTTTGAGAATAATTTTATCTAGCGCTAAGTGTATTATGAGTAAACTAAGAAAGTGCCTTTGCTCTTTGTTTTGCTTTTTTTTTTGGTTAGGCTGTTGCTTTTTTTATTAAAGCCACCATTATTCTTTATATGGGAAATATTCTGCGGCTTTAAGAAGTTGCAATTTTATCCAAAAGAATTTGTATTACTTAGCAGAAAATAATGTATCATCCTTCTGTAATCACGCAGTAATGCCTGACTTAAAAATGACTTTACTGGGTTTTGAGAATTGATGTTTGAACCTGTTTAAGGCAAAGTCACCAGGAGCTGTGCATTTGGTAAAGGTGAATGAATGGCAGTGGAATTGGGAACCCTTCTGTTTGTTGATGGTTGAAATAGTTAATTACAGAACCCTGTCTTTATTTAGGAAGTTTTCAACTTGGGAAGAATGAGAAGTATTAGCAGATAATGGTAATAGGATCAGGTTATCCAGGGGTGTCAGAATTGTGGGAGGGGCTTTGGAATGATGTTTGGCAGTGGAAGGTAATTGCTGCTGAGTATCGAAAAGGGTCTTTTGTGCTGCCATGGCTACATCCTTAGTTATGGTGTCATGGCTGCCCCCATGTCTTGAATCAATTCAAAATGTTTACCTTTCATGCTTATTTTGACTTTGGGGAAGAGCTCATAAGTCTTGTGTTACCAGATCTGATGAATAAGGTAGATGAGGACACACCATAATATTTTTACAAGCTTTCCTTTCTGCCCGATGGTAGTTGGCAGTAGCATTCACCATATTTTTAAATCACAAAATCAATAAAAACACTCATGAATGAGGACTTCCAGAACTGCTTCAGAAGGTGACAAGAACAATGGAATGGGATAAGTGTGTTCAAAACAAAGGGAACAGTTTGAAGGGAGTTAAAAGAATGTGTCTGTTATTGTAATAATTTTTTAGAATTTAAGTATGCACCATGTTTGTTGATCAGCCCTATGAGGTTAACTGATTTGAGAGATGAGTGGTTATGAAATCTTGTACTGAAAAGCTTTATGCTTCCTTGGCCCCCACTGTCACTAATTACTTGAGAAATTCATAAAGCTAGAAAGAAGATACATATTAGTAACCACTTCTCAGGGAGCTGATAAGACCCAGTTCATGGTGTTACAATATGGATAACACTAGAAAACTGTGCTTCTATTGAGTTCATTATTTGGGAGAGATTGGGGAAGTTAGAGTTGGTTTTCTAGAGAGGGTTCAGTCTTTCAACACTTCTGTTTTGATTCCCTGAAATAGGAATCCAGAGGTATCTAGATATTCTTCCATTGGTGCCTTGTTATCATCCATAAATTGCTGATTAATATTATATTGTGTAGACATATCACATTTACGTATCCATATTCATCAATTAATGGGATATTTGGGTTGTTTCCACTCTGGTTATTATGAGTAATGCTGCTGTGAACATTCTTGTACAAGTTTGTGTGAGCATTTTTTTATTTTTCTCTTGGATATATGCTAAGGAGTGGAATTGCTGCATCATATGGTCACTCTATGTTTTATGATTGAGGAACTGCCAGACTGTTGTCCAGTGTAGCTCTACCACTTTACATTCCCACCAGTGATGGAGACTGATTTCTCCATGTCTTTCTTCATTTTGTGTCCTCACTAACACTTGTTACTGTTTATCTTTTTTGATGTGAAATGGTATCTTATTATGGTTTTGATTTGTATTTTCCTGATGGCTAATGATATCGAGCATCTATTCATGTACTTACTGGCTATTTGTATGTGTTCTTTGGATAAATGTCTGTTTAGATCCTTTATCCAATTGGGTAAATCCCCTTCTTCATTCCTCCCTCCTTCCCTTTATCCCTCTTTCCTTCTCTTCATCCTCCCCTCCCTCTCTCTTTCTTCTGGGGCTCTAACCCAGGGCCTTTTGCATGCTAGGCAAGCACTCCACACCTGTGCTGCATCCCTAGCACTGTAAATCTGTTTAATGGCTGACTTAAATAGATAGATTCTAATTTCTATTTCATTCATTCATTAATGGAGAGTGAACCCACGTCCTGCACACTGAGCTTCCTTCCAGCCCATTTTTATTGTTTATTTTGAAACAGGACCTGGCTAAATTGCCCAAACTGATCTCAAACTTGTGAACCACCCACCTTAACCTCCCAGAGTGCTGAGATTATAGGTGTATGCCATGCTTTGGTCAAAGTACATGCAGAAAACCAGACTTTGTACAGATATGTTGTTAAAAATAAGTAGTATTTTAATAGCATCTTAAGATAATTATGGAGATTCTTTAAAATTATATAAAAACTTGACAAGAGGTTGTTTTGTAAAAGATTTGTTGCAATGTGGAATTTGAACTTTTAGTACTCTTACATTAGTACTCTTACAATGAAATTCATTGGTCTGTTTGTCTTGCACCTTGAATAGAATTTTTCTAATAAATAATTTTGTGTTACTCATTGGTCTTTAAGAAAATATTGATTTACTGAGTCATGCAACTCTTCCTAATACAGTGTCCCACCTATCTCAGTAGGAAAGTCTTTAAGTATCAGAATTCTGTCACTCTCACAGTGATAGATATAATTTTCCCAAAATTCTGTTGTTTACTTTTTGTTGCCGATGATAAAATTGATAAAAGCTGTTTTCCTTGAAGTAAGGACTTCATTTTAGAGTGTCTGCCCTAAACCTGTCTGTGAATACGTGAGATATGACCATCCTTTATCAATTGTTGTTTTAAGTATGGTAGTATTACATGAAAAATGGGCTAGTTCAGGTTGCAACTCACAATTGCATAAGTTGAAACAGCCGTCAATGTTTGGTATGCAGCATTTCATCACAAAACATTCTAAAACATTTACTCAGGACTGAGATTTAATAAAATTAGTAGTTTTAATTGCTTCATCAATATTGCTTCATCAGCTTTCTTAAAAAAATTGCAGGTATATAATGGTCAGGAGTACAGCATGGTCCAACTACTGTGCTTTTATGAGGCGGTTTTTCTCACCAAGCTAAAACCAGTGAGGCTCCTTTAAAAAATAAAATGGTTTCTCATTTTCTTCTTCCTTCTTTCTTCTAAGAAAAAGAACCTCTTCACCTTCCACCTTTGCCAAATGCACTATTTCCTTTATTTCATGTTTTGAGTTTGAAAAGAGGGTGGCCTTTGAGGGTCTTTCTCCAAATCTTTTGTATGACATTCCTCCTCACACTGAAAACCTTTGACTGGTGTTGAGTTCAAATCCAGGACAGTGGCTGGCAATGACCTGATCTTGTCATGTAAATACTCAGTGAATGGCATGAAACTCCAGCATAGCAGTTCATGAAATTGTAAGGTGAGCCCAGTTTCCCAGCCAATTATGACTCCATCTAAAGCCGTAGCTGGGCCATTAATGTATTTTGCACCTTGTCTTCTTTCATATCTTGCCAAACTCTGAGAGTGTACTCTATAGCTACTGGCAACAGGCCTGTGCCAAAACAGTCTATGAATGTATCATTTTACACCTCATTTTTTACTTGTTTCCCCCTGGGATGGCACCTTGCCCATATTTCTCTCTTACATCTTTCCACCCACTTCAAAATTATTCGTTTAACCTATTCCTGCATCTTGATATTGCAAACTTCTGGCTTCTGGAGTTACTTATTGTGAAAGAGATGCTGAAAAATGAAAATGCTTAATATCTTCTTACAGGGCCCCTTTTCAACTGCCAGTGGTTCTCCTCAGTACCCTCTTACTGGTTGAATTCTGTTCCCCTAAAATTTGTATGTTGAAGTCCCAATCCTTATACCTCAGAATTTGATCTTATTTGGAAAAAGGATCTTTATGGGGGTAATCAAGTTAAAATGAGGTCATTAGGGTGGATTCTAATTCATTGTGACTGGAGTCCTTCAAGATAGTCAAGGGGAAATTTGAATGTAGACACACAGGGAGAATAACAGGTGAAGATGATGCTTCTACAAGTCAAGAATCCGCAGAGATTACCTGCAGCCCATCAGAAACTAGGGGCGTGGAACAGATTCTTTCTCGGCCCTCAGAAGGAACCAACCCTGCCAACATCTTGATTTTGTGTTTCTAGTTTCCTAAACTGTAAGACAATAAATTTTTGTTGTTTAAGCCACCCAGCTTGTCATATTCTGTTATGACAGCCTTCAGGAATGGCTATTGGCACAACACTGACTGCTGCTTCCCATGGTCCTGTGGTTCTGTTATTTACCTTGGACCTTTGTTCTATAGGTCATATCGTGAATGGTTTCTCAGAGGTGACCTGTGTCTCCACTATTCGAGGTTCTTGTTCAGAGCAGTGCTATATAAAAGCTCACTAATTAAGAATATAAGGTTGAAGACAGTGTCTTCGGAAAGGGCGAATAGAGAAGGTTAATGGACCTGGAGACAGGTGGCTGTATGTATGTATCTGCTTCCGTCCTTCTGCCTATACCACTTTCCCTGCACTGGTTACAGATGTTGAAATCTTCCTGGCCTCCACTTGCTCCCCTTTCCTGTGGAGCAAGGAACATTGAGCCAGCATGGATCTATCTGACTTTATTTTCACCAAGTGCTTTCTCCATGGGACCCTCTTGCGGGTTCCCAACTGACCACTGATTTGTACCACATAGCCAGGAGAGGTAGCCAAGAAAAGCGAGCTGCTGAAATACTTAGGCCCGAAACATTACCCTTCGTGGTAGTTTGATTCTTGCCAGAATGTCCTTGTAAAACTTTTATGAAGATGTTGTTGTACTTGCATTGGAGGTTGAAAATTGCTGTTAACCTTGCTAAGTCCCCTGTCCCCCAGGAATGCAGGACACTAAGGAAATGTTTATGGCCCTCCCCTTCTGAATGGGTGCTCTACTACAGCAGCTGCATGCACAGAAAGTTGAGCTCGATGGATGGATTAAAGAACATCAGCTAGGCCTTTGTTTAAAAATATTTAAAATATGTTTGAACCTCCCTTTATCAACAAAGAACAGCTCCTTTCACCAGAGAGAAGTTTTTCATTTCTGTGTTCTTTTTTTTTTTAAACAATTTTGTTTGGTTCTTTTGTGTATTAGTGACTTTGGAAAAGTGTTCCCATTCATATTTTGAAAACCAAGTTCAAAAAGCACTGCATAGTTATATTCTATTTTGCTTAAGAGAAAAGAGCAGTTTATTTCTATTACGAACATAATGTTTATGAAGATAACCTTCTCTATCTTGAGTTAATTTTTTTGGTTCAGAGCTTTGATAATTAAAAAATAACGTTTCTGTAAAAGTGTGTGTTTTAATTTTCTGTGGAGTTAGGACTTAATGGAGCTACATTAGTAATGAGTTGAACTTTGGAAATTGTAATGAAATAAAAATGAAAGAGGTTCCTATGTCAAGATCTGCTGATATGAGAACCCAGAGTATTAACCCAATCATTGGTTAGCTAGTATTTTGAGTTAAATGTCAGAAAAAGGTAGCTTCCTCTGTGATGATCACAATGTGTATCAGATTTCTGCCTAACTTCAGATCTTTGGGCATCTTCCCAGTGTTATTAGAAACCTGAGATACTGGATACACACAGGAGGGGCCAGCATGTTGCATAATTCCAGGAGCCTCATTCATCTTAGTGTATGTGGAGTAAGGGCAACAAGGGCTGTGGGTGGCATTTGGCCCTGCACACAGGCACTAACAGGAAAGGCCTGGTGAGTGGAGGTCCCAGCTTGTTGAATCATTTAAGTACATTTTTAGAAGCAGATCCTGGCCATAACTCTGGTGCTGTATCCTTAAACCAAATCATTCATCTTGAGGAGTATTTGGCCGACTCTAGGTTATGGGTTTGCCCTCCAGCCTCTGGCTCAGCCACTAGCCACAACTTGACAGGAATGAGGGTACAGCTGGTGAGAGATCAGTCTGGAGTATTATTAGTTGTCTCAAGGTTGCTTTAAAATCATTTGAGAGCCAATCCTGAAGTTGAGGAAAAGTTTATGTTTCTCCTTTTTATACCTCTTTCCTTCAAGTATTTCTGCTTTTCAGTTGACTCTGGAGGTTGGAATATGATTGAAGAAGATGAAGGAAATTTAAGTTAAATATTCTAGAATATTTCACAAGTTTCAGAACTTTCCACTGAACTTAGTGATGTGACAAAGGTGCCATTATATCCTGAAAGGATATTTCTCTCCAGTCACTCATATCTTAGTCATTAATCAGTTATTTAACAAATACCACTATGTATATTAGGTTGAATCCCATGACCTTTTTGTTTTTGTAGGTCAGAATTGATTGGTGCTGGGTGTGGTAGCCCACACCTATAATCCAAGCGCTTGGGAAGCTGAGGCAGGAGGATCCCTGTGAGTTTGAGGCCAGCCTAGGCTACAAAGTGAGTTCAAAGCCAGCCGGAACTACTACATAGGGAGGGCCTGTCTCAAAAAAAAAAAAAAAAAAAAAAGAAGAATTGATGGATATTGGCAGTTTCCTATGACCGCACCTGTAGGAGCCTCATGATGTGAAGACCAGGGATTTGGAGGCTTTATGCCTTGTGCTAAGCTGAAATTCTTGCTGTGGACTTACTTGTCTGTGACATCAGGCAGGATACTCACCCTTGTTAAATTGCTCTGAAAATGAGGATGATGGTAGTTCCACATCATAATGTTGTTTTAAAGATAAAATATATCCATGGGTTGAAAGTACCTGGAAGAGCACCAGGCTCACTACATGTTGTTACTCAGTCACGTTTTAGGACCTTCATGGTTTCTGCTGTGTATGTGTGTCACCTATTTAGTCCTTGTCTTAGTCCAGTGGTGGTGAACTTAGGGCGCACGTGCTGCAGCAGCTGTTTGTATCATTGAAAGCTCTAAAAGGTTTGCCATCGTTGCCTTAGTTCATTAAGCTGCTGTAACAAAATACTGTCATATTATAGGGGCTGAAAATCTAAGATCAGGGTGCCATTGTGGTTGGTTTCTGCTGAAAGCTGTCTTCCTGGCTCATAAATGGCTGTCCTCTCACTGTGTCCTCACATGACAGAAGTTAGAGTGGAGATGGCAGACTCTCCAGTGTCTCTTTATGTAAGGACACTAATCCCATCAGAACAGGTTTACCCTCCTCAACTCATCTAACCCTCATTACCTCCCAAATTTTCCTATACATTTGGAGGATTGAGAGCTTCATCCTGTGAGGGAAGGGGGCGCAGGGGACAATTCAGTCTATGGTAGTTATTTTTCTTTAAAAGTGAGTGCTATATGAAACATGGAAATAATTTACTCTGTTGATTCTTAGGTGCTAATATCATCTCTGAAATTAGAATATTTTAAATTCTAAGGTATGTCCTGGTTTAAATTTTTCTTTGTTTGTTTTGATTCTTTTAAGACAAGGTCTTGCTGTGTAGTTCAGGCTGCTTCAAACTTTTGGTGATCCTCAGCCTTTCAGGTGCTGGAATTACAGGCATGTGCCACCACATTCAGTTTGTCCTTTTTTAGTTTTTTTCTTGTTCAATAAAGGTAGTAACAGTTGATGGTATCCTAGATATGGTAGGGAATTTTTTTTTTTAAGACAGGGTCTTGCAATGTAGTGCAGTCTGGTCTCAAACTAAAGGCGATCCTTCTGCCTTAGCCTCCTGAGTGCTGGGATTACAGACATGTGCCACCATGCCTGGCTCTAGAGATTTTATTTTTCTGCCCTAAATGACTTGATAAAAATCTGTATTTTGTCCCTTAGGAGCCATCCTTCCATGGAGCTTGTGCTCTGGAAACCTCTCCCTGAACTCTTTTCTGATAAGCCAGAGCCATCATCTAATGCTAAAAACTTCATGCCTTAGCCTCTGAAGTGGAAAATGATATTTTTAGAAGGGCATTTTACTAAGTGTGAGTGCTGGCTATCATTTTGATTTATGTTAAATGAATGTCTCCTGTTTTAAAAGTCCACCTGTATACTGCCTCAGATACTCTAGAGTGGTAATGACTCAGAGCCTCTGCTTTGGGATAGACAAATACTATGAATGGTTTTTAAATCGTGTTGTGTGGAACAGCATGAAGACCCCTACACCAGGAACAAGGAGGCAAAAGGAGCAGCCTTGGGGTTCTTCAGGACTCTGCTTTTAATGGTTCACTAGAATTTTGTTTAGTAATTGTTTTATGGAAAGGGCCTCCACTACTAAACATGGCTTGGGAACCACAGCTGTAAGCCATCCATCCATTTACCCCACTCAAGATTTGTCAAGTCCTAAAGACTAGGCAGGATGGGGTAGGGGCATTAAGGATTGTCTTCCTTCCTAGAATAGGAATTGCACATTGGTCTTTCTGACTGACAGAAGGTGCTGGAGCACCTTGAGTGGCTAGAGATAGAAGGAATATTCAAGGAAGGAATATATGCTTTGCAGGCTGCTTTCTGGGATGAAAGTGAGATAGTAAAGTGAGGTGTGGAGTTTATCCCAAAGCAGAAAGGACTGCAAAGGTGTGAAGATACATAAGGTGGGGAGAGGTGATAGATAGTTCCTGCTTATACCTGTAGATTTTCCTTTAGATGGTATGTCTGCTGTTATTTTTGAGATTTTCTTAAAAACTTGGTTTTCTTTGAGGTTTGTTCTGTTTTTTTAGCAGCAGCTTCTTGCATTGAATTGAAAAAAAACCCTGACATGGGTACCTCTCAACTCTTCCCTTTCCTCTTCTGGAACTGGCATTGCTATGTAACTGACAGCAAAGCTTGGAAAGTTTGAGAAAGCTAGTTTTGCCTTATGTAGTACAGGAAGAGGGACTTGATTGCAAAACAAGGCACCTGTCTTTCAGTTTATAGTCACCTGGTCTAATAGCATTTCCTCGCTAACTGCTTGAACCCTGAACTGAGAAAAAAATTACTTAGTTGCCCAAAGCAGTGTATGAAATCCCTGGAGGACTTCATGCATTCCTGCTTTGACCTTATCTGCAAAAGAGCTGAAAATGGGGAGTGAGGCATTCCTGTATCTTCAGACTTCTGTTGGGATCTAAAGGCATTCTGGTGAGTTGGGTGGGGTCCATTGCTTCAGGCCTGGGGTGTAAATAGTTTCAGTGGGCTTGATAATCACCCTGAGTCAGTTTTGGAGGAAAAATAGACCCTAACGGGCATTGGTTAAAAGGTAAGATTTACTGTTACAAAATCCTAAACTGAGGATTATCATCTAGAGCCATACCACAGTTGGATCCTTGGGCTGACCCTTCACTCTATCAGTCATAGCACCTGTTCATCCAGAAGCTGCTCAGTAACTTTATTGGAGGAAGTTATAAACTTTTCTGATTGGACAATAATACTTGTCTTTCTGAGACTTTGTCCATTACATTGAACCTAACAAGTTGCCCCTGAGGTGGTACCATGTTTAGAGGTGGGAAGCAAATGTGAATTTTGGATGGGGAGAACTTAGCAGACAAGGTGGGGGGGTCAGGGATACTGGTTCTATTAAGTTGTAGTAAGACTGAGGTTGCCATTCATTGAAATGAGTTTTTATCTTTTCTGAAATATAATTTCCAGTTGGTCTATCAACTACTTCAGTACGTCCTTAGGCAGGTAGTAAAGCAGTGGGTGTCAGATTTAAAGATGGATAAAACAATTGGTTTCATTTTTGCTCCTCCCTTTTTGGGAACAGAAATTATATAGTGCTTAATAGCAAAGACTGGAAGTCAGGTGCCTGGTCTGAATGTGGATCCAGCATACTCTGAGTATCTCACCCCCTGGTCCCAGGGTCCTCATCTCATGGAAAAGTCATTTCTCTCTTGTCCATTTCACACAGGTAGGAGGCAAAAGGAACATGAATAACAAGTCATAAAAACTGTATATCTGAAGTGGTGGTTGTGCTCACCACTTACGGGGAGAAAGTGTTAAAAGTGACCTTGGTGGGGTACAGAGGACACCAGGAGTCTCAGGCTCATGACTGTTCAGGTTTAGTTCTCCCAACCTTCATAACTACCAAGTCCAGTCTGTTTCAGTTTGGCTTTTCTTGTAGCTCAGGTAAACAAGTGACTGTTCTCGACCAAATAAATTGCATAGGTACACTGAGTCTTTGTGTCTTGTAGCAAAGACAACTCTGGGGCTTAGCAATATGAGCAAATGCTTCATCACTAGAGAATGGAGTTGCTTGGAAAAGAGCAGCCAGTCATTGTGGTATGAAGCTTCTCACTGATCACAAATGCTTGTGAAAATTATCTTTTGTATGCTCTTTCATCCTCCCCAAGAAAAGATTGAGTTGCCGCTCAAGTTGTGCAACCTTGGGTGAAAATTCTGGTTTTGATGAAAAGCCAGAACTCAAAAACAAGAAAGTACAGGCAATTTTTCTTGGAGGAAAGGAGAAACTCAGTGTACACGAGCATCTGGCCTGGTAGCTCCATGGCTCCTGCATGGGAAGTGACTTTTTTGCTGTGGAACCCAGGCAGGTGGGTGAACATCTTGCCTTCTGGCTACCATATCCATTAACTGCTGCTTCCTCTTCCTTTTCTTGTTGTATCTGGCCTAGGTCTCTCCCTCTCCTTTTCCCCCTCTCCCCATCTCCCCATCTCCCCATCTCTCCTTTTCCCTTCTCCCCCAACCCAGGGTGCTGTATCACTGAGCTATATATCCAGCCCCAGCTCTTATTTTTTATTAAAACAAGGTCTTTCTAAATTGCTCAGGCTGGCCTCAAATTTGTAAAGCCTGCCTCAGCCTCCTAAGTAGCTGAGATTACAGATGTGTGCCACGGTGCCAGGCTCTGGGTAGATCTCTTTCAAAAAGATTATGCTCTTCTGTGGCTGATAAGCTAGCTATTCACATGCTCTCTACAACTAATGGCATCTTATTATCATACTAAATTTAAGTAGA
Organism: Dasyprocta punctata; assembly: GCA_004363535.1. NCBI lineage: Eukaryota > Metazoa > Chordata > Mammalia > Rodentia > Dasyproctidae > Dasyprocta > Dasyprocta punctata. Next base: position 10,066 of record RJWM01006947.1, on the reverse strand, counting down.
CCCATATACAAGTGCTGTTTTTGTGAATAAAAAATTGGGACATGGTATTTATTCCATATGGTTATTCTTAGTAATAACTCTTAAGAATCTGAGTTATGGTTTCTTTCTTGTTGACAGGTATTATGGGACTGAATGTGTGTCCCCACGTACTGAAATCCTAAACCTTGAGGTTACAGTATTTAAAGATGAGGCCTTTGGGAGGTAATTAGGGTTAGATGAGGTTATAAGGGTGAGGCCCCATGATAGGCTTAATGCCCTTGTAAGTAGAAGTACCAGAGAGCTTGCTTTATCTTTCTCCCTTAGTGTTTCCAAGCAAGAGGTCATGCAAGCAGACAGCAAGATGATAGCCGCCCAATAGCCAAGAAAAGCCTCAAAATGAAACCTGCTTTTGCCAGCACTAGTCTTAGAGTTGTAGCCTCCGGAGCTGTGAGAAATGAACTTCTATTGCTCAAGTCATCCAGTCAGTGCTATTTTGTTATGGCAGCCTCGCAGACTAAGATACTTAGTTCTGATAGAAAGTAGGAAGCCTAATTTTGAATATGTTCTTTGTCTACTCTTGGTTTGTTTTGTTTGGTTTAGGAAAGTCATTTGCAAGTTTTCTTCTTTTTAAAGTTTACCTTTAGCAGAGTCTCCTGGGAAACATGTTAAAAACTCAGACTGAATCTCAACCCCAGAGATTCTAATTGGGGTTATGTGTGTGGAGGATCTGTGCATTTCTGGTGGTTTTTATCCTTTGAGGTAAAATTTATGTGGAGTGAAATGTACAAATCTTACGTGTACTATCCTATGAGTTTTGACAAGTGGGTTCCCTTGTGTAACCCAACCCTGTCTAGATAGATAACAACACGACCACCAGCTCAGAAAGTTCCCTGGTGCCCCTTCTCAACAAATTCCCACTGGAATGGTCCATTTTTAATCGTGCTCTGGAGCTGCTTATTAGTGGTAGCTATAGCCAGAATGCTTCTCTTAATTAATGAGTGACAGCACTGAGAAACTAGACCTACTGTAGCAGGAAGGCCTGGGACTGAGTTGCCATTCTGAATTGGGCTCTCAAATTCTGTAGATGTTGGGTCATATTGATAGGGACTATATTTTTTAAAAAATATTTTATTAATAATAAAAGACAAGACAGAAGAGAACTCCCATACTTGTTACATTGCCTGCTATAAAGAGATGCTTGGGTTGCTGCCCAGAGGCCTGGCCAAATCTACAAAACAAAAGTTGGTTGATGTTCCTTGGTTGCTATTAATCCAGCCAGACCTCCGAAACAGCAGGTTGCTTACCGGTGTGGGGGGGTGGGGGTGGGGGGGGTGTTAGTGTTTGTCCCGGATTCCAAGCCCGCGCGTGGGTGCCGCGCGGGCGGGGCGGGGGTCCCGCGAGGGGTCCTACTCGTTCTCCTCCAAGGTCCTGATATCAGGACCCCAGAGGGCAGTCCATATTGCTTCCTGATCCGTGCCTGCACCGCGCGGGCCGGGCGGGGGTTCCGCGAGGGGTCCTACTCGTTGGGACTATATTTTTAAAAGAAATATTTTGGCAGGTTGGTTAGAAAGAAATTGCAGTGAGTTCACTTTTGGGCCCAGTCCGCTTCCTCCTTCTGAAATTCAGGTGTTTTCAGTTCTAAGTGCTGCTTTGTTCAGTCTTACAGAACCCATCATCTGCCAGACTCCCCTTTGCTTTGAGCCCTCTTGCCATCCTATTCTTAGGGTTTCCCAACTGCTCACTCTTCACTTGTTCCCAGTTATTCTAAGTGTAGGAGACTATCATCCTTAGCATCTGCATTCCTTTATGATGTTGCTTTTGGGGAAAGGCTAGCAAGTTTGTCATTTGACATGCTGTCTGTTCCTGCAGCTATTACAAAATAGTCCTTGTGCTGACACATGTCTCAGGCCTTGCTCAAATGTTCCCTGGGTCATTGCCCCCAAAGACACTAGCAGTTGCTGATTTTTCACAGAGAAAACTTCCAGTGTGTGGTCATTCGTTGCATATCTATATATGGAGCATTCTTTGTGATACTAGTGCTATGTATTTACATAATTGTGTGCAAACACTAACATGGGTACACATAAACCATGTATGTATACCTGGATCGGAGAGGGGACTGCAGAGGAAGGCAGCTGCAGCCAGAAAAGCTCCTGTACAGAGGAGCAAACTGCCCATGTTAATAAAATAAAATAAAGTAAATTTATTTATTTATTTATTTATTTATTTATTTTTGGAGATGGTCTCACTAGGCATTTCAGGCTGTCTTTAAACTCACTTGTGTAGCCCAGGCTGGCTCGAACTCACAGTGATCCTCCTGCCTTAGCCTCCCAGGTGCTGGGATAGGCATTCACCACCACACCTGGCCTGCTCATGTTAATAATGTTCTCTGTTGTGATTGCTGATCTCTGACTGGAATTGATGGGTATATTCTTTCAAATTTGCAAGAATAAGATCTTGAGTCCAAAAGTTACAGTTAGAGGTGTTTGTTCAAATGCATTGAAGTAAGTTTTTGGTTATTTTGTTTTGTTGTGCATTGATACATATTGTGAGCATCCTTTTAGAAAAGCAAAACAAGAATTCCTGTATGTTTCAGTTCATATACTACTTCTGAGTGGTGGTGTTTCAGTCTGTATTCTACCAAGATTCAGATTTATGGAGCTTGTGAAAGAGCCAGTTCCATACTAGTTCTCTTAAAAAGGCATTGCTTCTTAGCTCCTTGGATTTTCATGCCCCAGGTATGTGCTGGACATGAATCAGGAAAGGATACCTCCTCTCCCCTTTTCTTCACCAGGTCATCATGTACAGTATTTATGAATTGAAACTATGTAACTGTTGCTGCTGATAATAATCAAGTGGTCAGGATTCTCATGACTTTTGATTGGGTTTTAGAGCTCCATAATAGAGTTGCTGACTCTTTTTAAGGTGCTTTGTTCATAGCCTGAATTAAACGATTTCCTTTTAAAAAACACATTTAATGGAGGTAATTACATTCACTAAACCAGACATTTAAAGATGCAATGCATAGTGAATTATGAAGATGAATATACCTATGAAACCACCACTACAAGATAAAGAGCATTTTCATCATCCTGAAAGTTTCTTTTCTCTTGATGGTCCCTTCCTTCTCTACTCCTGACCCAGACAATTGCTGATCTGCTTTCTGTCACTATAGATTAGTTTACATTTTCTGGGAACTCCACATAAATGAAAATATGCATTTTTGTGCTCCCCTTTTTTTGGAGGGAGGAAAGGTCTGGGTTCTTTAAGCTTTATGATTTTTAAGGTCATCCGTGTTGTAGCGTGTATCAGTGTTTTGTTATTCTTTATTGCCAACTGGTAGTCCATTGTGTAGGTGCATCACAGTTTATTTATCCATTAGCCTGTTGAGGGATATTGGATTGTTTCCACTTTTTGGCTATTAAAATAAAGCTGCTGTGGATGTTTGAATGTAAGATTTGTGTGGACAGATTTTTCATTCCTCTTGTGGAAATACCTATGAGTAGAATTTGTAGATCACATGGTAGATGTCTATTTAACTTTATAAGAAATGCCAAACTCTTCCAGAGGAACTGTGTGCTTTGGAAATGCATCCCCAAAAGCAATGTGCAAGAATTCCCATTGCTCCATATCTTTGTTAACACTATATTATCAGTCTTTTAATTTTAGCCATTCTAGTAATTATGTAGCAGCATTTTGTCGTGGATTTAATTTGCATTTCTCTGATGACTAATAATACTGAATATCTTTTCTTGTGCTTACTTGCCATCTGTATCTCTTCTTTGTGAAAACTATTCAAATTATTTACCTCTTTTTTAATTGGGTTGTTTTTAACTTGATTTTTTTTTTTAAGAGTTCTTTATATATCCTGGGTGATAGCCCTGTGTCCTTTTTTGAGTTACTATATTTTCGTAATTAAGTAACAAGGCGTTATATTCATTTTAGTGTTTAAAACTAAACTCTTTCCAAAACAAACCTATTCTATCTTTTTTCTCACCTCAGGTAATGGCAGTTTTGTCCTTGAAGTCATCCTTGATTCTTCTTTCTCCATCATCCATATCTAACCAGTCAAAAAATTCTGCTGCATCTGTCTTCAGAATCTAAACATTTTTTACCACCTGCTCTATTTCTGTTCTATTCCAGGCTGCCACCATTTCTCCTCTAGGTTATATTCCCTAACCAGTAGTCTTCATTATACCCTGCCATTTCCTACCACTGCCTCTCTCCCCAGGCTTTTTTCAGCCACATTAGCCTTAGCAATCCTGTTAAATCACGTGCCAGACTATGTTAATACTCTATTCAAAAATTCAGCACTGACTTCTCAGCTGACTTCAGAAGGCTTATAAAACCCTTTGTGGTTTGGCCTGCTGTACCCTGTTTCTCCTCTTCTCCTGTACACTTTTCCCCTTGCCCATTCTGTTCCAACCACACTGGCCTCCTTGCCATTCTTTAAACATGCCAGACCTCCCTCAGATATATTTTACACTTGCTCTTTTTTTTTTTTTTTTTTCTTTTTTTGAGACAGGCTGTCACTATGTAGTCCAGGCTATTCTTGAACTCACTATGTAGCCCAAGCTGGCCTCAAACTCAAGGTGACCTTCCTGCCTCAGCCTCCCAAGTGCTGGAGTTATAGGCACGTACCACAATGCCTGCCTTATACTTGCTCTTGTTTCCTGATCTGGAATAATTTTCTATCCCCAGACATGGCTTTCTCCTTTACTTTCCTTCAGTCCTTGTTTAACTGCTTAGTATTTAATTTTGAACCAGTTCCCTCCCCCCATTCCAAACACCAAATATGAAGAGAAAATTAGAGATGTAATTATGTTCAAAGACAAAATAAATACACTATGAGAAAAAAAAAAAAAGAACATCAAGCAAAGATTAATATTGAAGCCAAAGTCCTTCCATCTTTTGTGTCTGAAAGTAGGTGATCTACTGCAGCTAGCCAATAGCAACGAAAAGTAGCCCCTGTGGGGAAAGGACTAGAGCCAGACTTATTAAAAGCCCTGGACTGGTTGCTATGAAAGGAGGCTAAAAACATCTAACAGGTACTGCACAGGGGAATCCTTGAGCAGGGGAAAAAACAAATACAACTTCACAACAATAAGGGCTAAGGCCATCTGAAGGCCAGTAACGGAGATTGACCAGTGTTACTATGTTTCAGGTGTCCTGACCTGTCAGTACGAAACCTGTCAATATAAAATATTAAAAATGAAAAATAGACATTGAAATTTACATCTGTGTGAAACTCCAGATTGAACAAAAATGCATATAAGATTGGTGAATTGGAAGAGTTGTTGAGGAATTTACCAGCATCATAGAAGAAGAGTAAAGATATTTTGACAGTGGGGGCAGGCCTAGGTCTCTAACTCAAATTTGATTAATGTTCCAGAGGGAAGAAATTGGGGTGGTGGCAGACAAGCACTATCCAGAAATGAAGGCTGAGAATTTTCCAGACGTGAAACAAGATGTGAGTTTTCAGATTGAAAACACAAGAGTGCTTTATGTAACAGGATGAATCAAAATAAATCTGTAAATCTACTCCTAGACACATTGCAGTAAAATAGCCCAACATAGGAATAAAACCAAAATCTCCAAAGCCGTTGAAAAGAGAAGACAAATGAACTATGAAGGAGCAACAATTCGAAGGTAGTTTTTTTCTGTTCACAATTCTACTTCATCACAAACCTTAATCCTAAATACTAAAGCAGTAGGTTATTGCTTACACTCCACTTAAAGGGTTTGCTCTTAGCCACAAATTAAGTCTTATGAAAGAGAGAGGATCTATGTTTGTGTCCTCATCTGTAATAGAAGGTGTACAAGTTGTTTCTGATGTTTTATAGAAAAAGTACCATGGGACCTAGAGAGCCTAAGTGATGTGCCTAAGGCCGCATTTGTGAAAGGTGGAGTTCAGACAGTGGTCCAGAACCTGCACCCTGTTCACTCTAATGGTGAATGAGCTAACTGGATAGTCACAGTGATGTAGGAGGTAGTTCTTTAAACTTAGGTGTAATTTAAAGATCTTTCACTGGGACTGCTATGATGGCCAAAGATATTTTATGCCAGAGCTATGAGTGGTTCCCTGGCCTCTACTGTGGGTCAGCTGCATCCTGATAAAGGAGACAGCAGGATTGCCTGGTCATCCTCCAGAACCAACAAGCAGACTGACCAGATGCCTGGTGTGTTTCCTACTTCTTTAGTCACTTCCACGTTAATAAAAGAAAGGGGGGTGGTTCCTTTATTAACATGTTGCTAGGCCAAGTTAATGATTTACTATGATGTATTACTTTTTTCTTCAAATTAAGAAAGTTGATGTGGGGCCTTCCTTTTGTTTATTTCCAAACTACCCTATTTCTGTTACCCTGTTTTCTTCCTTTTTTTTTTTTTTTTTTTTTTTTTTTTTTTTTTTTTTTTTTTTTTTTTTTTTTTTTTTTTTTTTTTCTCTGTTGAGTTATAAAGCTCAAAGGTTTTTTTGTTTTTTGTTTTTTCAGTACTGGTGATTGAACTCATAACCTCACACCTGCCAGGCAGGCGCTTAAGCCACTGAGCCAAACTTCCGGCCCTATTTTTTTTGAGGCAGGATCATGTTACATAGTTCAGGCCGGCCTTGCTCACATTGTAGCCCAAGCTGGCCTTGAACTCACAACGCTCCACCTACATCAGCCTAAAGCTCTTAAGTTTTTATATCATTCTCTTTCAGTTGGACGAGGACCTAGACTTTCGCAGACATCAGAATTAGGGTCTTGGAGTCAGGACTTTGAGGAAAATATATGCAAGTGTATTAGACAGAGGACATGTTAGAAAGATCACTGACATATGGAATGGGTGGTGTGTGTGGGCTGGTGAGAGTGCTATGAGTGGATTTAGTATGTAGCAAAGACATCAAGTTTATACAGTACTTAAGAAATCAAGAAAAATCAACAATAACGTATCAAATACTTGGACATTCACAAGCTAGCCTAAGAAATAGTATTCAGAATCTTCCTGAGAAATAGGACTGGCTTCCTAAATTTGGTATTTTCATTTCCATTGCCACATCTGACTTAATTGGTCTGGCATTTGACCGAGGTATTATGGACACTTGTGTATTCCTAAATTTGGGCCTTTGATTTGTGGAGGTAGAGGGTTCCTGGGTTCAGTTTGTCCTCCTGCCTGTGACTCAAGGGGAGACTGGGTCACTTTTGGCTGCTAGAGTCTTTTGTTATCTTGATCTTTGCCAGCCTCTCTCTTTATCTTGTTGCCTTTTACTCAAGTTCACCCAATTAACTAAGATGGAGGCAAGAACTGTTCTTAGTACCTAGGCTGGATAAAATACTGCTTTTTTTCAGCAGCAGTGAAGTCAAGGGAATATATTTGTTGTCTGCTGTGGCAGCAGGGTAGGAACCCAGGTGCACAGGCTTTAAATTCCAGCTCTGCCACTTGTGTGTGACCTTGAGCAAATTGCGAATCTTTTGTCTTGGCTTCCTCTTCTCTAAAACAAGAGTATCTACTTCAAAGGTAATTTGTGAGAATCAGATGAGTTAATCCCTATAACACTAGTGAAATATAGTGCCTGCAACCTGGCAAGCACATAGTAAATGTTAGCAGCTGTTATTATTATCTTTGCTGTCTTAGTGGTTGCGTTGGGCTTGCTATAGACTGTAGTACGTATTATCTCTCATCTTAACACAACCTGTGTCAGCATTGATATCTTTCCATGTGGATGACCAAATAGGAAGAATCGCAGCTGTGCTAAGGCTGACCCAGGAGGTGTTGGTCTGCTTGGGTCTAAAACTTTGCTCACTGCTGCTTTCTCTTGTGGTAGGCCAGTAATGGTGAACTTTTTAGAGCTGTCAGTGATACAAACAGTCTGCTATGGCACGCGTGCCGTAGGTGCGCCACCACTGTGATAGAACTGGGGAAGCAGCCATGTACTCTTGACCTAGAGTTTTGATTCAGTCAAGGTGAGAGTGGGATACACCCTCTTGTCTAGCATAGAAAAGCAGACGAGGCCACGGTCTTACTGATTCAGCTGCTAAAGGTACAAGACAAGCTGCTTTTCAATTCCATTTATTACTTACTTTGAGAGCAGAAGGAAGGGAAGCCGAAGGTGCCAGCCAGTTCCCCATAGTATATGTCCTTCATACCAAAAAAGTACGACCTAGAAACAGAAGGGGTTAATGATTACAGTGTGTAGGGTGAGATGCCCCATTACTGAAGAATCTGTTTGGGACTGCTGCCAAAACCAATTTGACCTTCTGCAACTCAGAGAGGGGACAGGGTAGAAAGCCTCATCCTATCAGAACTCAGAAGTGTGAAAACACTGTCTTTGACTGCTCCAAGACAGGGAGGAGGTGGATAGGAGACAGTTTTGAGGTACACCTCAGCGTCCTCCATTTTTTACCTATGTGGACTCTGTGGCTGTGTGTCAGGAGGCTATGGCTGATTTGTGGAGGTAGGGGGCTCCTGGGTGCAGTTTGTCCTTCCCCTGGTCCACAGACGTATGTAAGTCTTGCTCTCTTGAACCTGAAATGCTTGGGTCTTCTCATCTGAACTTCTGTGTTGTATATCAGGGGTCGTGAACTTTCTAGGAATAACTGTCAGATTCACCCAGGTGGAGAGAGGCTAAGATCAAGTATTGTTTTTTTGTACTTTTACGGATACATGTTCAAATGTCACCTTGCTCTCACTTAGGAATACAATAAATTGGTTTCTTTGTACGTAAACCTAGAGCCAGCTGTTTTATTTATTTGATTGCTTTGAAATTGACACTGCAATAACTTGCCCATTAGTCTGACACCTAAGAAATGATTAGTTGAGACTCCAGGAGTCCCTCAGACCTGGCAGCCTGACAGGTTGCCCACCCACTCAGCCAGCCATAGATGTTGGAGTAAAGGATGGTGACACAAAGAATCTCAAAACCAAATGTCCAAAAGGCCTTTTTTTCCTTTTAGTCATCTGTCGCTGGGATTAAATGGTAAACATTGTGCTAGACTTTTGAGGTGCCCCATTGCTGACAAATATGTGTTCAGAGAGTGACTTTAAGACCAACTTGGGCAGAACCAGCCTGGGTTATGACCTTCTCAGTACACTCTTCTTTGAACAAGAACATTTATTTTAATAAGCATATGTAATCAGGCATAGGTAGCTTAATGAGGTGAGGAATGGGAAAGAAAGTGCCCTAGTTTATGCTAGTAATTCCTGATATATAGTGGCTGTCTCCAAGGCACCCAAAGCACAGCTCAGACATTATCTCATTAATCCTCCAAACCCCCATGAGGTCAGCAGGTGGCAGGCATTCCCCTTGCTCTTAGGATAAGAGAGAATGGGGCCCTTATGCGACTTGCCCAAAGTCATATAGGGTGGCAAAGCTCAGCATATAATTTATTGCTTTTAATGCTTGAGCTTGTGGTTTCCTCCCCTTTTATCCTCCTTCCCCTGCTTTAACAGACTACATAGGAATATTTTAATCATCTTCATCAAGTGTCCCTTCCTGAAGCACTCTTGGCTCTTTCCCTGGGTTTGGAAACTTACCAGGGCAATTACAAGGAAGCAGGGGATGGAATGAAGTGAATCTGTAGCCTGTGGATGTAGCTAGTGAGCCCTTCAGGGTCCCCAAGGCACTGTCTCCTTCCCTGAGGACTTTTGCCCATTCTGGCTTCACCCTGTTATTTTACTTTTATGTATTCTTTGTTGGTTTTCTTGCTTGATTATGTGGTCTTGAGTATGTGGACTGTGGATAGTCTGTCACACTCAAATTCCCTTTCACTATATCTCCTTTGAGGCTCTGCTATTTTCATTCTGTTTGTGAAACTATTGGGTCCTTGGTTGAGGTGCTTCTTCCTTGAGCAGTGCATCCTAATCTCCCTTCTGTCCAGCCTTGAAATCCTTACTTTTTGAGTACATGGATGTCTTGGTTACTCTTTACTGGTTGCTGAGACAAAACACCTGACACACAAAATTAGGGAAGGAAAGGTTTATTTAGCTTACAGTTTTTGGAGGTTTCAGTCCACAATCAGCTGGCTCCAAGGCAGGGTGGCATGGCACAGGAACAACACTTCAAGGCAGCAACTGAACAAAAGCAGCCAAAGTAAAAGGAGCAAGAGCA
>RJWM01006946.1:55474-81285 GCA_004363535.1 Dasyprocta punctata | reverse complement strand
AAACAACCCAAGTGCCCATCAATCAAAGAATGGATAAAAAAGATGTGGTATTTTTATACAATGGAGTACTACTCAGCTATTAAGAAAGATTGTATTGAGACTTTTATAAGTAAATGGTCACAACTTGAGACCATACTCATAAGTGAGATAAATCAAACCCACATGTGTAAATACCGTATTGTCTCCCTAGTGTAAGAAACGGAAAAGTATATATGATCCAAAATCTACAATAAATACTATGGAAGGGTAAAAAACAGCTCAAAGAGCAAAGATAATTGGGAAGGGATTGGGTGGAAAGAGAAAAGGGAAGAGGAAAAGATATAAACCTGTATATATGTATATGTAAGATAACTAAAAAGAACAGTGCTCAATGTACTCGTTATTGAGAAGGAACAATTAATACTCATATGATGAAATCAATCTTGCATGTCTATATCTGTTAATGTAAGAAACCATTTTAAAGATAAGGATGCGCAAATTGCAACCATTGTCAAGCTTCTATCTTCCGGTTTTGTAAACCTGCAATGTTGTGTATTTACTCTAGTTGTTTGCTTGTCTCTTTTGCTTGTTGTTTTTACTATATATGTCGGTTTTTTTTTTGTTGTTGTTGTAGTTTTTGTTTGTTTTGTTTTTCTTCACTCAAATAAAATTAAAAAAAAAAATTAAGACTTAGCTATATGTTGGATAAAAGACTCACACTTCATCTCTAAGGACATGAATAAAGTGAAAGTAAAGGGATAGCATGAGGTAGTCTATGCAAATAAAATCCAAAAGAAAGCAGAAGTAAAATGCATATCAGATTAAATAGTCTTTACATTAAAAGCAGAAAAAAGAGAAAAGGAAAGCACATTATACAATGAAAAGGGGTAAATTCATCACGAGTGAGAAAACAATACTAAATATATATGCACCCAACATTGAAGCACCCAACTATATAAACAATTATTAATAAACTGAGAGAGACAGACTGTGATACAATAATATTATAGGTCCTTAATGCCTCATACTTAACAATAGACAGATCAACAAGACAGAAAACCAAAGACATGATAGAAGTAAGTTGCACCCTACACAAGACCAACCAGCCATCTTCAGAACATTCCATTTGACAACTGCTGAATATACATTTGTTTCCTCATGTATTTGTTTTAACATTGTTCAGTTACTTTTCACTCGTTGCCAAGACAGAATACCTGACACGCAAAATTAGGGAAGGAAAGGTTTATTTCTTGCAGTTTCTTGGGAGTTTCAGTCCATACTCAGTTGACTCCAAGGCAGCGTGGTGTGATGGGGCAGCCATTCATGACGACTGCCAAAACAGCGAGATGTGCAAGCAAGAGAGAGAGGGCGGAAGAGCAAGAAGAAGAAGACCCACCTCCCTACCATGTATGTCAGCTCCACCCCTGGGTGGGTGCAGCACTCACATCATAAATCCCAGTGCTACACAACAAACCAATCACAAATGCCAGACTCAGCCCCTTCCAAATTAGATGAGGTCTTGGGGGGAAACAGATCATCCAGTACAAACATGGACCAGTCTCCAAGACAGACTATTAAATAGGCCACAAAACAGGCTTTAACAAATTTAAAATTGAGTTTAAGAAATTTTTAAAGAACTGTCTAACCACAATATAATAAAATTTAAAATGAATAACAAGAAAAATGTTAAATACTATACAGATACAAGATAGCCATGTTGGTATGTGCCTGTAATCTCAGCACTCTGAGAGAATGAAGCAGGAGGATTCTAAGTTGGTTTTTTTTTTTTTTTTTTTTTTTTTTTTGTGGCACCAGGGATCACACTCACAACCTCGTGCCTGCCAGACAGGTGCTTGAACCACTGAGCCAAACTCCCAGCCCTAGGATTCTAAGTTTGAACCAGGCTAGGCAACTGAAGGAGTTAGTGAGACCCTGTTTCAAAATACAGAATGAAAAGGACTGGATATATAGCTCAGTGCAAAGGCATTGGTTTCAATACTCAGTGCCAACAACAACAAAAGCAAAACTGCAAATATGTGGAGATTAAACAACTTACTATGAAATAACAAACAGATGAAGGAAATATAAATTTAAAAATGCTTTAAAACAAATGAAAATGGAAACAGAACATATCCAGGTCTGTTAGGCATAGTAAAAGCACTACAAAGAGGGAAATTTATAGAGATCAATGCCTATGTTAAAACCCAGAAAAAATTCAAGTACACAATCTATTGCTTTACCTCAACTCAATAGCAGATAAACAAATGAACTTATTAAAGATAGGCAAAAGACCTACATGGGCATTTCTCAAAAGAAGACATGCAAATGACCAATAGGCATGTGATAGAAGATATTCAACATGATTAATGATGAGAAAAATGCAAATCAAAACTGTAACTGACATATCACCTCACCTTTATAACAATGGTTATTATAAAACAAGATGAAAGATAACAAGTACTCATGAAAATATGGAGAAAAGATAACTCTTACACACTGTTGGTAGGAATGTAAATTAATGCAGACATTGTGGAAAGAAATGTGGAAGTTTCTTTAAAAAATTAAAAATATATATGATCCAGCCATCCAACTCCTAGGTTTATATCCAAAGGAAATGAAATCCTTATTTTCAAAAGACTTCTGCATTCCCGTAATTACTGCAGAACTCTTCACGATAACCAATAAATAAAACAAACAATCTACCTATCCATCAGTGAATACGTGAGTGAAGAATATATGGTGCATATACATAATGGACTACTCAGCCATAGAATGAATGAAATCCTCATAGTTGGAACTAAATATTATATCAAGCAAAACAAGTCAGGCATAAAAAGATGAGTACTGCACGATCTCACTCATGTGGAATCTAGAAAGGTTTTCTTAGAGAAGTTGGGAGCATAGTGGTGGTTAGCAAAGGCGAGGGTAAGTAGGAGGGAGGGAGGAATGCAGAGAAGTTGATCAATGGGTGCAAAGTTAGGAACACGATATTCTAGTGCTCTATTTAACAGTAGAATGATGGTAGGTATGAATTGTGTACTATTTTGCATTTCAAAAAGCTAGAGAAAAGGAGTTTCAATCTTGCACCATAAATAACTGGTAAATGTTTGAGGAGATAAGATTGTTTAAATTGACTTAAATACTATGCAACGTATACACATAGTAAAACATCACATAATGTCCTATTTGTGTATATATATATATATATATATATATACACACACACATACATAATTTTGTTTGTATGAATTAGTTTAAAAAGCAAAGGTTGAACCAAGTATTTAAAAATACTAAGAAAATGAAATGCTATAGTTGTTTAGGAGTTTTTACTTTTATTTATCTGTTTTTTTGCTTCTAGTACTTATTTAGTTCATAGTCCTTATTTGTGTGGGAAATTCCTATTGTGTGTTAAGAAAATTATTTGTTCCTTATTATCAACACTTTGGTAAGAGAAAAATCAAAACACCTTTGCCTCCCTTGACAGCTAACAGGCTTGTACAGTGCCCCTTGATTCCTCGACCTGCCCTGATTCTTGCCCTTTCTTATTTTAATTCTTTTTAAAATTTCTATTTGCATTAGTATATTTTTGCAGAGCATAATGCTAACATTGGCCATGGGGAGTTGGTACATGTACTTTAACTTTTCTTTCACCTCAGAAGTTACTCTTACCCTATAAATTTTCCTTTTTTTTCTTTTCTTTCCTATTTTATTTTTTGCGTGTCAGTTAGATTTGTTTTCTGTACCTTGAAATCTAAGAATATCAAGTAATAATTTAATACAGTTCACCAGAGAAGGACCCTTGTTTCTGAAAATTTACCTAATATTGACAATCTGAATATTGGGTGAACATTTGGAAGAAGACCAATAAATATTTCATACTCATGAGCTGAAATATTTTAAGGAAAACTACTCAACAATGGAATCCTGTTAAGCATGTAAAATTTTAAGAATAAATTTAAAGCTTATTAAAGTTAAAAAAAAGCTATAACATGAAACTAATTCAAATAACAGGCAAGTAATATTTTAAATTTTTGTTCAGTACAGAAATTGTGACCATGAATATGAATTTTAAAATGAAAGACTTAGGTTCAGACCATGTGGCCAAAATAATGAATTTTAAAGTAAGAGGCTTAGGTTCAAACCTTGACTTTTCTTATCTCTGTGCAATGAGAAAACCATTTGACTTGGGCCAAATTTTTCTCAGAAGAGAAACGGAAAGAGTTACTCTTACATTGTCTGTACAGTGTCTTGGTTATTGTTAGTGATAATTATGTTCATAAATATAAATTAATATTTCTAGAAGCTATATGTCAGTGTATAAAACTTGCATGTTTCTGGTATAACCATAGAAATGAACAAATTTTCATGTTTAAATTCAAACCATGGCTATCTAAAAGTTGATTTCACATTTTGGAAAAAGAAAACTCTTGATTTTGTGAATAATATTGAAAATTACGTATTTCATTCCTTCTTTATTTCCTTCTTTTCCTTCCTTCCTTCTTCCCTTCCTTCCTTCTTCCCTTCCTTCCTTCCTTCTTCCCTTCCTTCCTTCCTTTTTCCCTTCCTTCCTTCCTTCTTCCCTTCCTTCTTTCCTTCTTCCCTTCCTTCCTTCCATTCTTAGTGCTGGGCATTGAACCTAGGGCCTCCACATGGTGCTACATTCCAAGCCATTTTTATTTTTCATTTTGTGACAGTCTTTCTTTGTCACTGCATGGTCCAGGCTGGGCTTGAACTTTCAATCCTCCCATCTCAGCCTCCAAGAATGCTGAGATTACAGGCATGGCCCAGCATATCTGGATAAAATTACCTACTCTTGACTGGGAGGGAAAAAAAAAGGCATCTATAAAGATTTTATCAAGATGGCATAAGCATGCATCCATAAATATAATCTTTTATTAGGCATTATGGAAGAGGAAAAAGGAACATTTTAGAACAATGAGAAAGGACTGAAATACTAAAAAGCCAACTAAGACCCTTTTAGTGATTGGCAGAAAGCAAACAGGTAAATCTGTGAATTATATCCAAAGCAAGACTCCTTTGGATATAATTCACAGATTTATATTGATTGAAATATGTATTGATCATCCTCTGCCCATAAATTTGCTATACTGGTTAATATACCTAAATACTCTTAATATTGTCTTTCTTAATTTTACTAGCCATAGTTCCATCATTTTGAGACTTTTGATGTACACATACTTGACAATTCAGTAACTAAACCAGAAAACAAACATTAGCTATATTTTACCTTTGTGCATCATCTAGATTTTTTTAGTCTTTGAAGGATCAACTTACAAAGACATTCATTCTTGGAATCCTAAAGAGAGACTCTTGGAAGTAGGTTTCCAGAAAATAAAAATTCTAAGTTCTAGACAAATAATGATCAATAGACTGTTAATGATCTGCCAAGTAAGAGAGTCATTGGGTTTAATGTTTATATTCAGAAAATCTTATAGTGATTCTTCCCCTTTTTAATTTATTTTACCTGTTCATTTTAAGTAAGATTTGGCTACATATTATCATCTTATTGTAAAAGCATGAATACCATCATTTACTTAAGTATCTCCTGTTAATGTCTACTCAGTCTTTCTGTTCTATTTATGGAACTGTCCTTTATTAATATTCTAATTGCTTTCACAAGCACTTAACAATATGTCTTCTTTCTGACACTAGATTGATCAGTCTGTATATTTTGTGATATCAGCAAATCCTACTGTCAGACAAATTCAGGGGCACATGCCTATAATCCCAGCTACCAGGGAGGCTGAGGTAGGAGAATTTCAAATTTAAACCCAGCCTAGGCAACTTAGTGAGAGAGACTCTGCCTCAGAATAAAAAAGATAAAAGGATTGGGAATGTAGCTCAGGTGTAGGATGCCCCTGAGGTGTTGGGAGGGGAAGACCCACACAAACTTTGTTTTTTACAGTATTGAAACTAGTAACCATAAGGGGTCTGGCACAAAGTTGATATTTAACTGGTATTTGCTGAATGAATGCATCAATGGATGAATGGATGAATAAGAAAATTGTAGGAGTCTCTTTACTGGTGAGAAACTAATCATAAAAACCTCACTTTTATGTTTATTTACTTTATCAATCTTTTGGTGTTGACTCCATCCAATTACAGCATTCTGTTAAGACACTTGCAAGATGAAATGGAAAGTATAGAGACTTAAATTATCAAAACTGTGTTTGCCACCTGTTACAGGCCATGCCTAGCAATTCCTAGCAGTATATCTGGCTGTGCCTCAGGTAGTCATTTGTCACTGCAGACAGGTAATGATGTGAGTCATACTATGTGTGAACATGCTTTGGAAATTTTTGATCTATGAAATGTAATGCAATCATATTCCCTTCTCCTTCATTGATCTCAGATCACTCTCTCTGAAAATGCAGTCTACTTCATAGGCATGTGGTTCCTACTAAAAAGTATGTATAAGGCATGAATGGTAACTTGCCTTTAAAAGAGATTTTAAATCTGTTTAATCAATTTTTAATGCCTATGTTTCCATTAACATTTGCTTAGTGAGAGCTGACGGAGTAGGAGGCATCACTAAAGGAACTTTCAGAAAGGAAATTGACCATTTATAGCTAAAAACTACACAAGGGTTTATCTGTCTTGCCACTTCAGTTTCACAGCTTACTTAGTTCTAAAAGCCAGAATTATTGAAAAGTTTGCCAGTGTGTTAAAATGTGCTCTCAAGGAGGAAGAAAGTCCCTTAGTCTTGAAAATGCTTTGTTGGAACACCACAGAAAGGAACCACAAAGTTCTTCTTGTGCAAATTACTCACATCACCAACCCTGTACAGGCATAATCTGAAAAATGAGTGAGGTGGGGTAAACACTCTTGAAGGGGACCTAACATTTCAGGATTCTAGCTTGATTTAGGGACGTAAACAAACACTAAGCAGTCAGTATTCTTTTCTATTATCATTTTTCTTTCTTAAGATGTTGAAAAAATGTGCTAACCTCTGCACAGTGTTCATATGTAGCTTTCCTTTGGAGTTATTTGGTCTGTGGATTAAGCATAATTTCATTATATATTATTTTAAAAGACTCAAGTTAAAAATTAACATTTTGTATCAGGTTGTTTGCTTCTAATATTTTCCTGAAAGAGATAGTAAAAGAGGAAAACAATGAATTTAAAGCACATAGGGAACATAATATGAAAAATTAAACTCTTAACAAAGAAGGATCATAACAGGTGAAAAACAGATGCATGGATATGTGTTTTATATGTGTTCTGGAGATGAGCCAGTGCCAGATTAGCTATTTGAAAGATGTTTTAAATCCTATAATAATCAGAATATACAATTAAATATATTTTGATTAGATATTTTTTTTCACATGAATATAATCAAGAAAGCTTGCTTTTTATTCCAATAATTATGTTGTCACAAATAATTCATTTTTATTTGTATTTTCACATGCCTCATTTTGGACTCATGGTAAGTATTAAATATATGTAGAAATTAATTGTAGTCTCATTTTATCACAGTTACACATAAATTGCAGTCCTCTAATCAGATACATGGAGTGTAAAGCAGAGTGAACATTTTGTATAACTTCAATTATTTTTATCAGATGTAGGGATTATTTTAAGTAAATTAAATTCCAAAACTTCAAAACATTGAATTTTTTTTGTTCTACTTTGTAGTATGGGAAAAAAGAACCAACTTTTACTGAATTCTTATTAGGCACTATGCAGGCAAGTAGCGCAAATATCATCAGTCATAGTGTTGCACATAAACAAGTAGATAGTGCTAATATTACCTGACCCTATCAAAACCATAGTATCTTGCTTATTCCTGCATTCATTTCAGTGGGTCTTAGGTGCAAAGACTATACTTCCTAGTAGTTAGTAACTTTTTTGTTAATTAAAATAAAAGTTGTATTTGAGAATCATGGATTTTAGAATAATGTCCAAATAACTGTCTGTAGTTTGAATTTTCTTTGTGCAACCTCTCTAGGTGTTTCTTCAGCAGTTTTATTCCATGCCACAAAGAAAATCATAATGTCCAGAAATAGTTATCCTACCTGTGAACTACCTTGACTCCGAGAAATACTTCTTAATAAGGAGCCATCTATCTACTGGTTCTGAATTTATTCTAGGAATAATGTGAAAAAAATCTCTTTACTTATTATTCAACAATTATTCACTGAACATATTAGTTTCCTTGAGCTATTGCAACAAAGTCACATAAACTGGGTTTCATATAAAAATAGATACTTATCCTCTCCCAGTTCTGGAGGCTAGAATTCAAAAGTCAAGATATTGGCAGGGCTATACTGTTCCTCAGGACACTAGATAAGAATCTGACCCCGTGCCTTTTGGTGTTCCCAGCAATCCTTGACTTATAAGTGAATTGTTTATCTCTGTCTGTATCACCACGTGGTATTTCCCTGTGTATCATTGTATGTTTCTTTTTATAAGGATAATAGTTAAATTGGATTGGGAATCACCTCAATAATATCACTGGAACTTATTACATATGTAAGCAGTCTAGTTTTCAAATAAGACCATTATTCACAGCCACTATGAGTTAGGACCTCAGCATATCTTTTGGGGAGACACAATTCAACTGATAACATTAAGCAACTATCCTACTTCAGGGTTTGTGTTAGTAACTGAAGAGCGTAGAGGAGAACATAAGGACGGAACTCCACTTTGAAAGAGCTCGGTCCAGTGAAAAGAAAAATTCAAGTACATGTTTAAAGTTGATGAGGACAAAATGCTATAAACGTGTGGAGGAAGAATTAACCCACACTAGATAAGTTAGTGGAACAAGGTTTCGCGAAAGACGTTCATGTAGATTGGAATTTTTTGTGCTTATTACTTTCCTTCTTGATTATAAAGCATCATATTCAGTATAGGTTATTGGAAAATATGAAAAACATGAAGCAGACAAAAATCATATATTGAACTTTGATCCAAGGATAAAAATAGTTACAATTTTTGTGAACATTTTTCAATATTTTTTCTATTCTATAAAAACTGTCATGTAAAAAGATCCAGGTTGGGCCTGGTATTTTATAAATATTGTTTTTTATTTTTAAATTTTATAGACTCTTAAGAATTTCCTTTTACATGTAAAATACTCTTTAAAATATTTACTGAGTTGTATGATAGTCTTTTTTTAAATAGTAGTCTGTTTTGCAGGCAGATAGTTTACTTAAGCTGTTTATAGAAATAAAATATTGGCTTTAATCATTTTATTCTGAAAAAATAAAATAGAAATTTTCATCATAAGCAAAATTATACATACACCACTTATTATATCCTAAAAGTAAGTCTAAGAATTTGAATTATTAAGTAAAATAATTTTAGAAGTTTTATAAATATTACTAAATTGCCCTTCAGAAAATTGCCTTCAGCTTATGATCTTGCCAACAATATCGTAAAAACAATATGTTCTTTTTTTATTCTTGGACATTTGATTGGTGAACCGTTATATCTTGATTCAATTTTAATTTCCTTGATTTTTTACTATGGAAATTTTTTCATATGTTTATTGACAATTTTCTTATGCTTTTATCAATTTTCCAAAAGATCCATGAAGTTAAATACCTTATTCCTCATTTTTACTACTATCTCCTAGTTTCTAGTACAGTAGTGAGCTTGTAATAGACACTCAAAAATATTTATTGCATACATTTAGGAAGTACTTGACTCTTTTTTCCCATGGTCTGGTTAACGTGTTATATTTTTATTGAATAATAAGTTCTTTATATATTTAATAAAACATTTAACTTCCCAATTTGTATTGAAAATATTTCCTCTCGTTGTTTGCCATTCAATTTTGCTTAATATATTTATTGCCAATTAAAAATCTATATTTTTATAGCAAATAAGACATAATCCCTAAGTATTATCTCTTTGATGTTTGCTAAAAAGCACTGTCTTTATTTTAATATTAGTTATTCACCAGCAACTACAGAAAGGAATTTGAAAAACAATGCCCAAACTCAAGTTTTCTCCCACATTCTCAAGTCAACATTGTAGGATCCCTTCCTAAGTGATTTAAAATTCTAATTTACTGTATAAAAGTGATAATGGAAACTTACAACAGCAATAATAAGTCTAACGTTTGGAATTATTGTATGCTTATGGAGCTAATCATTTAGCATGCATTAAGTACTTAAAAATCACAATGCTTTTATTATTTTGTATCATGTGTTATGTATCATCATCTTCATCATCTGTTTTACAACTGAGGATACTGAGACTCAGAAATTAACAAAACTCATATATATTTAAATATGTTTCTAAATTAGTGCTTTCTGGTCATTGTAGCATCGAAGCATACTGCCATGATTGTTATAGTTTTCTCACTTTCATGTCAGGTAGAACAGACCAACATTTTGAATATAGATTTCTATTTTACACACTCTCCATACTCAGTCTTTTCTAGGCTTCCTCCCTGGTGCTCACTACTGTTTTTCTAGGTGAAGTAGTACCGGAGGAAGTCTGAAAAGTCTGATCACAGTTACTGTCTTCATTTAGAACTAAAATGTCTCCCCAAAGCCTATGCATTCAGAAGCAAGACTTTTTGGAAGATAATTATATTATGGGGGAACTATATTTATCACTGGATTAATCCGTTGATGAGTTCATACCTGAATGTGATGTTAGGAGGTAGTGCATGGCTGGAAAGTGTAGATGAAAAGGAGTATAACCTAGAGAGGTATATTCTTGTCCATGGTTCCTCCTTTCTCTCTCTCGCTGCTTTCTGCCTGCCATGGATTCAGCAGCTTTCCTCTACTGCACCCTTCCACCCTGCCATTTCTGCCATGAAGCTAGCTGTTAATGCATGGACTAAACACTCCAAAAACATGAACCAAAATAAACTTCTCCTTCTTTAAATTGTACATTCTGGGTATTTTTTCCCAGTAGCAGAAAAGTGACTAATATGACTACTTTTGAATATTTTTGAAACTTCATAACAAAAGGGATCCTTAAAGGTTTCTTGTCTCATGAGAATAATGTTGATTTTTCTCTCTTTTCTCCCTAAAATACCAGCTATCTTAGGTGGCATATCAGTCCAGATATCTTCTCTCTACCTGGTCCACCTGCACTATAACTATTGGACATTCATAGATTTTCTAGCATGTTTAGGAATTCAGCCATATTTCCCAGTCCTGAGGATAATTTTATAAAACAATTTTTATTCCTTTTGACATTTCAGTTAGGATATGGATATGGAATAGGATGTTAGATATTTATATAGAATCCAAAATAATCCTTAGAAAATCCATAAATGTCATTTAGGCAGAGAAGAAGAATAATGGATTTTATGTAGGGAAATGATATGTGTCAAAATGTAGGAGTAAGAAAGAATTTGTTTGGAATGGATATGGTTGCAATTAGATAAATATAATTTGGAAATATAGTTTGAAATCAGATTGTGCAAGAGTTCGAGTATCAGTGTCAGATGTATGGACTTTAGAAAGCAGGAAACATAAATATTTTTTCTCTACAAATGATAATCCTTCCACCACACAAAATGGCTATCATATTTCCCTTGAGGTTGTCTGAAGCAAACTAACATGCCCAGTTTCTTCCTGATCCCCTCCCATAATAGGGTTTGATTTCTCCAAATTTGATAGATTTCCTATGTTTATGTATGAGAGTTGATAAATACAGTGTTTCTGCATTCTTTGGCATTTTTAAAATGCTGTTTTCACATATATAATATCTAAGAAACAAAGGATATTAGCATTATTTTTTTATTCTCCTGTTACTGTATACAAAATACCTTAGTTATCCCATTAACTGAGAAGGCATGTCATTATTTTTCTGTGAGTAAAGAAATATTTTTGTTAATATTACTGACCAAATTTATTTGCTAGAAATCCTGCAGACTCTTCATTCTCTTTCTTCAACAGGATATCAGACTAGATATTATTTCACATGTCTGAAATGAAATGATGCCCAAAGATAAAAAATTAAAGATATCCAAGATCTCAACCAGGGTTCATTTATAGGATATTGACTTCTAAAATTCCAAAATCACTTGTTTTATCCAGATTATCCTTCAAAAGAATAATTTATTTGAAAACTTGTAACTTTTTTATTCTTGTCTGAAAGCTGACCTCACAACAGAGCCAAGTTAATGCCATATTGCCATTAAATTGAAAATTAAAAAAATCAGAGTTAAAGTTTCCAGGAAAGTTTTCCTACTTGTTATATTTCTTAAATTGTCTTCAGCTATATTAAGTACTTTTAATGACTTTATTGTTAGCTTAGACCTTTGCAGATATAACAACAACAACAAAAAAGATAGCTAACTTGGATACAAAAAAAAAAAGACAGATTAATAGCAAACACTCCAGTACTTAAAGAAAATTTCCTGAAAGTCAGCCAGTGGAAATTTGGAATGTTGTATAACTCTCTCAAGTGCAACCTCACCCACCATTCTTATTTAGAGGTAAAATGTAGAATATTAAATTGTGTTAAAGTGATATTGTAGTGAAATACCTAGTTCAAGAAAAATTTGTCAGGAAAAAAAGAATCCCCTTGTGAAAACAATAAAATTAATAAGCAAAGACATACTGTGGGACTATTCAACAAATTTTCTATAGCAGAAGATAGCTTCCTGATATTTAAAGTCATCTGTGAATGTTCATGTGGGACTCTGTGTAGGTATATGAGGATGCAGAAGGATCTTTTGACAATCATCTCAACCTGCTGTTCAATCATGCTCCATGGGTGGCATCATTTGTACAATCAAGATTGTTGACATAAGCAAATCATTATTTTAGAAACAATAGTAACAAAAATCCTACAAAAAAATCTAAACTTAATAAACCTAAATTTAAAAAGTAATATAGATGTTTGTTAGACTAATCATATATTAAAATTAAATATTTAAGGCTTAGCTTTGGATGAGTCCTTATAAGTATGTGAAAACCCTATATGTCAAAATGAGATGTACAATTGCCAGATGGAACTTATAAAAATGATATCAAAAGCTAGTTTTATGTGGGTGCTAACCTACTGAACATATGAAAGGCCAAGAATAGAGACGTGAAGAGAGCTGTCAGTCCTGTGAATTCCCTGTCTTAACTCCCTTATTATGCCCAGGAAAATAGGCATTAAAAGAATGACTCCAAGAGTGCGACATGTTCTCTGCTACTTGGAAGATACAGTGGACACAGTAATAGGCTAGACAAATCAAAAGTAGCAGGCTGACTGTGGTTGGATGACTGACGGGCTTCCCTAGTGATAAAACTAAGAGAAGGTGATACGGTAGGAGAGTCCTTTCTTCTAAAATGTTCTGGGGGACAACGAATGTGTCAGGATTTGCTTTTAAACAGGAAGTGAAAGATGCAAGAGCAGGTTGAGTAGCTCTGACATCTTCCGAGAAGATTCACTGAAGGTATTATGTGACTGCAAAAGTCAGAACCCGGACCTGTAGTCTGAATGTCAAACAGCAGAGGATATGTATTGCCCTGTACAATAGGAACTCTTTTAAATAATCCCCAGCAATGGATTTTCTCCAGAGAACCTTGAAAAGTACCCTAAAAGCAAAATAGAACTTCGAACACCCACTACCAGAACAAGAGCCCCAGTTCTCTGATGGCAACTGACAAGTAAAATATTTCTCACTACTCATCTCTCCAAACCCCACCATCTTCACCATGGCTGGAAAGTGTTGGTTAGCAAGCCTGGGGGAGAGAGAAAGAAGCGTAGTGCACACAAACGAAAAGGAGGCTGATCCTCCCTTGAGCAGGTTCAAACTAAAGAGAAGAGAAGATTTGGCATACTTATAATTGGAACTTTTCACAATTATGTGAGATCTGCTTAATTTTTTATTAAAACTGTGAATTAGAAGACTAAGATGATCTAAGGATACTCTGAAAATGACCAGAAAAGTCAACGTACCTGCTCAGAAGTTCATCTAAAGTCAGAAAAAAAACCATCTTTGCAGCCTGGGTTTGAACGAACAAGTTTCCTGGTTTCACACTGAGCCCTTCTAGTTCAGTATAACATAATTAACCCTCTTCCTCTCCCTAAATCCCTCTACGTTCTGGATGTAAGGAGAGTTTGCTCCCATTTATAGTCTGAACCTCATTCTAGTTCCAAGAATAAAAGGACCCTTTCACCCCTATGCTTAGTGACTCGAAGTCCATTTACCTAATTGCTGGTCCCTCTAACCTTGTGTCTTTGACCTTGTTTTAATAGCCAGCCTTGTGTGTCCTTGTTACAAATCCCTCCTCTTTATTTTCAACTCCAAGTTGTGTTTTTAAATTTACCCCTGACAAAACTATGACCCAGCCATTCTTCCTGAAACCTGAGCTCTAGGTCCTTGGCTGGAGATTTGCTACACACTGCCAGTTCACCTGCCTGCCAGCCCTCCTAACGGCTTGTTTCCAGAATCGCTCAGCACTGCAGAGCTCACTGGGAGACACCCTACTTGCTCACTCACAGACCTGCCTGGTACAGAATGCCTGCCCAGACTTCTCCCTGTTACTGGCTTGATGTTCTGTGTCTTTGCTAAGACAGACTATTTTTCACATGTGTTAGAATTCCACTTACTGTCATATGCCAGTGGGTATACCTCATCTCCTGGCTTGAGAACCTCTAATTACCAGCTAATGACCAAGGCTTGTCCTCTTCAGTCTGCTATGCTTTGGTGAAAACCATCCAGCATATGTTCCTAAATTAGAGAAATGGTGCACACCTATAATCTCAGTTAGTCAGGAGGCTAAGGCAGGCTACTCAGCTACTCAGGAGACTAAGGCAGGAGAATTACAAGTTCAAGGCCACCCTGGATAATTTATTCAAACTATGTCTCAAAAAGGAGGGGAGGTGCTGCAGATAATATTTCAACACTAGAGTAGTTACCTATCATCTACAAGGCTGTGGGTTCAACCCCGAGTACATCAAGAGATAAAAAGAGAAAATTTTATTTAGTTAATCCTCTCGCCTAGATGTTTTGAAGTTATGTGAGGAAGTACCATTCGCACATTTAAACCAATTAAAAGGAAATATAATATATTTTTAAAATTTTACTTCTTTATTAATTGTTTGTATAGTTTTCTGTTTCTTCCTCATTCAAACCTCCTGAGTGATAGTTATAGAAGGAAGCAAACATTTCTAAAATCCTCAGCCAGTGTACGAGGACATCAGAAAAATAAGCCTCTTCCAAATCCATGACTGCTTTCAGGCAGCAGTGCCACCTGTAGAACACGTGTACCCAGGTACACCAAGGTGCTGGAGTTTTATTGTGTACAGTGATTTGTGGAAATGCAAGTCATGATTCGTTACCTACAGCAGTTTGATCAGCAAGAGAAGCACTATATCTGTAATACCAAAGATGTCAAGAATAAAGGGTGATATATACACATTAATAAAAAATAAATTCCTTTACTTCCTTTGTCCTTTTTCTGTTCACCCAGTCTTCATCTATTACGTGCCTAAGGCAGTTGTACAATGAAGGTTGTTCTGCAACCCTATCCCACATCCTGGATTTTTTCCATTACCATGGTATTTTAATGTAAGGTGCTAGAAGGATATTAAATTCCAAAGATTTAGTTTGGCTGCACATAATGGGAAAACCAACACAATAATGGTTTAATTAAAATAGGATATTATTTATGATCCTCAGAAATCTAGACTTCTTGATTTTTTGCTTTGCCATTTTAATACCTGATGCTGATCTTTGGTGCAATATAGCTGCTGGAGTTCCATTCATGAGGACAACGGGCAAGACAATTTAAGGTGAAGTAGACAGAGAGCCATATTTGACATTTAAGGATACAGTATTTTCTAAGAGTCATCCACTTGTCAAAATTTAATGACATAGCCCCATATAGCTACAAGGGAAACCTTGGTCTGGGTGGCTGCATACCTAATAAACTTGGGGATTCTATTAGTAAGGGAGGATGAAAGAAAGGATACTGAGGTGACTACTAGTAGTGGGGCCTAAACACAACTTTCCACTCTGCATTTTGTCAGAGATCTGTTTTCTTTGTATTACTTTTAATGTATCTACTTTTTTGTAAAATTTTTAGATCTTGTTTTTGTTTTATTTTATACTCACCAAATATCATGAATGTCAGTAATTTTTAAATTTTATCTTTACCATAATACACCTTTAATATAATGTCTTACCTTTTTTGGGGGGGAAGGATGGTAAGTCTTGCCTGGGTTTTAAGTAAAGAGATACTGAATAAATATTTTCTTTTATTTGACTCACTTATAATGCAAATCATTGTATTACATATACAGATGTATTTATTATAAACATTATTTCACTACTGTACATTAATTCCTCACTCTTACTCACTTGGACTCTTTCAATAATTATCCATCTCAAATTCTTTCTTTTGGTTGTAATGTAAAAATAATGCTGAAATAGTTTTCCTGAAGGATAGCTGTGATGTTACTGCTCTACATAAACATCTTAAGGACTACCTTATGTTCTAATAGACTAAATCCAGATTTCTTTCCTGAAATTTACTACTATCAATAGTTCGATTCAAACCTTCATATTATTTTCTGACCATTTTAAAAATTATTATAATAATTGCTATTATTTTAATTATATATATTTATGATATACAGATATATATAATGTGTGGGTGTAATGATCAAAGCAGGTTAGTACTTATTACCTTCTCTTTACATTTATTAAGTAATGTATCAGAAAAATGTTTTTGATTAAGGATAGAGAAAAAATGGATAACAAATACCCAAATCATTAGATAGAATTAGTAATAAATTTGATTTTCTGCAGAGTAGTTGGATAACTATAGCTCACAATGATCTATTATGTATACTTTACAGATAACTAAAAGAGAAAGTTGAAGGTTCCACACACAAAATAGTGAAAAAGAAATGGAAATATTAATTACCCAAACTTTGATCTTTATATTTGTCTTCAATTATATTCTTTGCAAAACACTCATTCCTAGTGAAAATATTTTGTAATCTCCCTAAATGCTCCCCTAACAATTCTTTTTAAAACTAATTTTACTGTATATTTTAGATATACATAATGGTCACATTCATCATAGGGAATTTGTACCTGTACATAATATATCTTCATTCTTTTTTTCCCCCAATCTCCTCCCCTCCTTTCAACCCCTTTCCCTCCATATTTATAAAAGTTTTGTATCCAGTTCTTCCTTCTGTTCTTTTTTCTTTTCCCTTTCTTTTTTCACTCTCCCTCCTTCCCATTTCAACATTTTCTTCCTATTTCCCAATATCTATTATACACTTTGATGCTTATTCACCATTTTGGTTTCTAACACAAGAGAAACAGTGTGATATTCAAACATATGTGTCTGATTTATTTCACTTAAAAAGCGTGGTCTTAAGGTGCATCCATTCACTCAGGAATGTCGCAAATTTATCTTTCTTTATGGCAGAGCAATTCCCCAATGTATAAAAAATAAACCCACAAACAACAAACTCACTGAGAAAGAAATTATGGAAATAACACATTTCACAACAGCCTCCAAAAAAATGAAATACTTAAGAATCAACCTAACAAAGTATCGGGGCTCCGGCCTAGGTCCCCAATCTTCCGAATGAGGGTACAGCAAAGGTTTAAATAAATGAGACAAGCGATATGATTTTAGGGCTCCAGGAGGATCAAAGCCCCTGCAGAGTTCTTGACTCTGTGGCTATCATGAGGGCTAAGACAAAGAGCTTCTCTGGACCACCCGTATATATTTTCAAATAGACAAAGAGAGGGGATACTGAGGAAAGTGCTGAAATTGAGCAGGACTTGGGAGTCACTTCAAGGACATCTCCAAACAGGAAAGAATGCCAGAAAAGGAGAACTATTTTATCTCCAAGATGGCCTTTGTGATGGGACTGTGATGCCTACAGAGTAAGATGACTGCAGGGCAGTCTCTATTAACATAATTCATTATGGAGCCAAGGTGTCCTCAGCTGTGACCTTCTTTACCTTGCCCTTTGAGGTATCTCTGACCTTACTGGCCATTGCAGGCCTCAGTCAGGACCAGTGATTCATAGAGATTCATTTACTATGAATCAGCTCCCATCTTTAGGCAAGGGGCCTAGGCCTAGGACATGCTCAAAGATAAATAAAATGCCAATTAGTAAATTTTAAATCCTGCTCAGAGCTGCTTCGTAGGGGTCTCTAACAACAAAGAATGTAAAATGCCTATACACTGAAAACTGTAGTACTCTAAAAAAAGAAATTGAAGAGGATGTTAGAAAATGGAGCTAATCCCTTGCTCTTGGTTAGGAAGAACCAACATTGTAAAAATAGCCATACTCCCAAAACTGTTATACAGATTTAATGCAATCCCAATCGAAATACCATTAACATATCTTACAGATCTAGAGAAAACATTCCTAAAATTCATTTGGAAACAGAAGAGACCTAGAATAGCAAAGGCAATTCTGGGCAACAAAAGCAAGGCAGGAGGCATCTCAATCCCTGACTTGAAATTATACTACAAAGCTACAGTGATAAAATTAGCATGGTACTGACAAAAAAAATGGACCTGAGGATTAATGGAATAGATTAGAAGATGCAAATACAACTGCAAAGACACTCAGCCACCTTCTATTTGACAAAGGGGCTAAACATGTTCACTGGAAGAAAGATAACCTCTTTAATAAATGGTGCTGGAAAAATTGGCTTTCCACAGGCCAAAGAATGAAACTAGACCCATGTGTATCACCATGCACTAAACTAAAGTCAAAATGGATCAAATATCTAAATATTAAAATGGGAACACTAAATCTACTGGAAAGCAAGGTAGGTAAAAATCTTGAAGACATAGTGGTAGGCAAAGAGTTCACGAACTAAACGCAAACCACACGGGAAGTACTTCAAAGAATCAACAACTGGGATCTCATCTTATTAAAAAGCTTTTGCACATCAAAAGAAATCACCAACAGAGTGAAAAGAAAACCTACAGAATGGGAAAGAATTTTAGCTAACTGTCCCTCAAACAAAGGACTTATATCCAGAACATATAAAGAATTGAAAATCATCAGACCCCCCCAATGCAAAGACCCAATTCAAAAGTGGGCATCTGAGATGAATACACACTGCTCAGATGAAGAAATACAAACGGCAAATAAATACATGAAAAAATGCTCAACATCACTGGTCATTTGAGAAATGCAAATTAAAACAACATTGAGATTCCATCTCACTCCAGGAAGGATGGCTGCATTCAAGGAATCAACTGATAACAAATGTTGGTGGGGCTGTGGGGAAAAAAAGGAACATTTCTCCACTGTTGGTGGGAGTGTAGACTGGTACAGCCACTGTGGAAATCAGTATGCAGATTCCTCAAAAAAAACTAGGATTGGAAGTCCCATTCAATTCAGTTATTCCCCTTCTGGGTATTTTCCTAGAAAAATTGAAAATGTCATGTCACAGTGATATATGTGCACCCATGTTTATAGCAGCACAATTTGTAATAGCTGCATCTTGGAAACAATCAAAATGCCCATCAACCACAGAAAGGATGAAAAAGATGTGGTATTTTTATGGTATGAAATATTACTAAGCTATAAAAAAGGATGATCTTGAGGCTTTTATAGGTAAATGGAGGCAACTTGAGGCTATACTCATAAGTGAAATAAATCAGACTCACATTTGTAAATATCATATTGTTTCCCTAGTGCAAAATATAAATAATAATAATAAAAAACTGGAAGAGTAATAAGATCCAAAATGTATAATACATATTGTAATAATGAAAGGGAAATAAAGTGCTCAAAATTAAAGAACAACTAGGATAGGGGAAGGAAAAATGGAAGAAAGGTAAAGATTGTCTGTGTAGATATACACATATAACTGTATGTTTGTATGAGTGTGCAAGATAGATAGCTATACTACTAATTCTCTGTTAAAAAGAATAGTTTGTGTTATCATTGTTTGATTGTCTGATCATTTTCTACGCCTAGATCTTGTAACTTGAACAACTACTTTTAAGATAACAATATGCAATATATTAACTAGTGTTGATTTCTTACTTTTTTTGAAATTCTGTATTGTTTCTACTCATTTTTCTATTTTGCTTTTTAAAATAAATTTTTAAAAATGGAAAAAATAAACCCACATCTTTATCCATTCACCCTCTGAAGGGTATTTGGGCTGTTTCCAAGACATGGATATTAAAAGTTGTGCTTCTATATATGTGGCTGTCCATATATCGCTGTGGTTTGATGTTTTTAATTCTCTCAGGAAGATACCAAGGAGAATAGTTGACTCAAATAAAACCTCTAGTTTTTTTGTTTTTTGAGGAGTCTCCACAGTGATTTCCATAGTGGTTCCAATCTACACTCCCACCAACAGAGCAGAAGGGTTACTTTTTCCCCACAGCCGTGCTAGCATTTGTTATTGGTTGATTCCTTTATAATAATGATTCCTTCAGGAGTGAGCTAGAATCTCAGTGTTGTTTTAATTTGCATCTCTCAAATGACCAGAGAGATTGAATATTTTTTATGTATGTATTTGCTGTTTGTACTTCTTCATCTGAGAAATATCTATTTATTTGAGATGCCCAATTTTGGATTGAATCTCTAAATTTAGGGCTCTGTTTTTTTAAGTAGTTTATATATTCTAGATATTAGTCCTTTGAGAAACAGCTGGCAAAAATTATCTCCTACTGTGGGTTGTATTTTCATTCTATTAGTGGTCTCTTTTGCTGTGAAAAATCTTTTTAATAAAATGAGATCTCATTCCTTGATTTTTGTAATATTTCCAGTGCAATCAGGGGTTTTTTTGTTTGTTTGTTTTATTTGAGCTAATTGATGTTCTGTATGTCTCATTTATGTGTATGTCAGATTCTTTTTTCCTGCTTGGGAAGTTTTCTGTGATTACTTCTGTGAACATATTTTTTATGTCATTTGCATTATTTCCTGCTTTTTCATTGACTCCAGTCAATTTTATGTTATTCATCCTTGCATCAACTAGCTGTTGGATTGATTATTTATGGTCTCATGTTAGTTTTAAGAAATCTTTCCTTTCAAGGTCACTAACCTTGAACCTGTCTTCTAGATCTAATATTCTGTCCTCATGTTGGTTGATTCTGCTGCATGTACTTTCAGTAGAATATTTAATCTGGATTAGTTTGAACCTGTTTAATGGATTCCGTTTCTTTCCTGTGTTGGGCATTCATGGTTTCCATTGTTTTCTCTAAGCACCTCTATTTCTTATCTTTATCTATTCTAGATTCACTAACCAAGTCCTTCATTATGGTCGTATTTCTTTAGTTATCTGAGAAATTATTTCTGATTTCATTTTTTCTAGAGCTAGATTCATCTGCTTTGTTCCTTTCACTTTTACCATTTCAGAGAGTTTAGGTGGACAGTTTTTGAATTGTCCCTCTTCATTGTCCCCTGGGTTTGCCTTTGGCAATCTGGAAGTCTGGGATTGCATCTTGATTAAGTGTCTTCTCATTTTCTATTTTTTATTTTAATTTTTAATTGATGCTTGTAAATTACTTATGGTAAGTAGCTTTATTACAAGAGAACTCCTTAGGAAATACTATTTTTCAGAGATGGCCTCTAGGTATAGCTGGCTTTTGGCTTTTGAGTCTATTGCAAGATCCTACCTCTTCCATTTATTAGGGATGAGAAGTTGCTGCTTATTTACCTAGGTCCTGATTCTTTAGTACTGGCCTATGGTATTTTCTATGACCTTCAGACAATTTTGGTCTTGACATATAAAGAAAAACAACTGATTAGAACAATTCGATTACCTTGACTAAAGTAGCACAATTAGTAATAACAAAAACTTCCAACGCAGTCTAGAAAATAGCAAACTATGGTAACTATGAATTTGTCACCTTCAACTGTGAACAAGATTCATATTCATATAACAAAATCTAAGACAAACCAGAAAATTGTATATCGTAAATATCCCTGCAACAGAATGATTTACCCTCAAGGGAGAAAATTTAAAGAAGTAAGAATCAAAAAATAGAGAAATAGAAGAGAAAGAGATTGGAAGCAAGGCTGAAGGACCAAGGAAGATTATGCAAGCTTTGGAAAACTAGTGAAGAAGACAGGAGGGAAAGCAGGAAGGAAGGAACAGAAACACAACTAGAACAAAACAGAAGAAAATACTAGTAAAAATGTTCACACTCATATCAAAAAAAGAATAAACAGAAATTTTGAAAAGCAGAGAAGAAAGAAAAAATATGTCCATTTTATAGTGTGTGTCTGCTGTCACTGGTAGACAAAGGTGGCAGACAGATCCCAGAGCCATGTTGGTTGATCTCAGCAAGCTTGCAGAATTACAGTGGGGTGGTGGATAATGCTAGCAAGCCTGTGCTTTTGATTCCGTTGAATTCCAGGCTGATCCTGGTTTCTGACTGTGAGACTGGGACCGTGTGGCTCAGCTCACAACACTTCAGGTGCCTCTTGCCAGCTTGAACTTGACTTCGTGACCCTGGGTATCTCTCCTGGCTGTACCACACCCTGACACTGGGAGCCCCAAGATGGAGCCAAGCCATGGTTGCTCTGATTCCTGGGTTCTGTTCGCCCCTTACCACAGTGAAAACCAACAAATCACTGTTTCCTGGGATGTTTGAGTTGGAATCATTCACTAACTGCTGCAGCCAGTAGCATCTGTTTCTCGATTCCACTGGTGTGTTTCTCTGTAGAGGTCTCTGGAGTAATCCATATTAATCATCCCTCCGTAGGTTTGAGCTGTCTGTCTAATTCTATGAGCTTGGATTCAGGGAGAAAGTGCCATTTTCCACCTCCCTCTTCTCCACTGAGGTTCTTCTCTTTCCTCTCCCTGTGGGCTCCAATTCTTGTTTGGATCCCTGCTGGGTCCCAGGAATCTACTTCCCTCCTCCTTCTCTTCCCCACATTGCTATATTCTAGCGTCTGGACTTCAAATCTCAGAAAAGATTATTTTCTGCTGTTCACCACTATGCCATCTTCTTAGAAGTATTCGCTCTAACAATTATGAATTGTTTTTCTGCTTTAGCTAAGCACCTTATCTCAATTTTTTCTACATTTTTGCCTCTTTTTTAAAGACCTGTCAAATGCCACTTTCTCTACTGAGTCCTGCCTCATCACCAATATTTCTGTTAAACTTATTACTATAATTTTTGAAGAGTTAGCACATCTCTTAGTCTCTTACTACATCACATACTTATTAAGCAAATACGATTTGATTTTAATTCATCATATATTAGCATGTTGTAGATAAAATATCAGCAGTGACTATTATTGAGTATGTTTGGGCTCATTGGAAGCAAAATTCATATGAGAAATGAAGAAACATATTTAGTCTCTAAATTCTTACTTTCATTTTAGTTTTAATATCAGACAAAAGGGAGCATTGCTACTTGATATTGAATGAATAATTTACAAACTAACTCAGAATCAGCCTTGCCTTTTTTGCAAGACTGACAACAAAGCTACACTAAAAACCCCATGTCTGCATAAATAGTGAATCTTTTTTAGCCTTGTCATTCCTTCAACATGATATGTTGAATTTATAGACAAGAATGTTTTCCACAGCCAAAAAAGCAGAAAGATGGATACGATGAATGTGGACCACCCTGGGTGACATCAATTTGAGCAGTATCCAGAATAGATAATTGAGCAGATAACTTGGAAATACTTTAAATAGAATGTGGCAGAGAGTAGAAGTCATAAAATACAAATTGTAACATATTAGATTTCCTTCCTCTTTTGGTTGTGTTATCTTAGTGAAAAATTAGGGAAACATATCTGACCTGTATCTTGATTTCCTTTTTTACTTATCTAAGTGTTTTATATGTAATATTGCAAGAATATTGCAATAACAATAAAATAAATAAAAAAAATACATATTATCCCCATTTCACCACCTAATAATCATTTCTGTTTATTTATTCAAGTTTTATCTAGTTTCTTATTACTGATTTATTTACTCACCAAAAGTTTGTGGCATAGTTCTGTATTACATATAAAATATTGGAATTTTAACAGTTAGTTTGATTCTTAGATATTTATGTTAATAAGATGGTAAGATATGAGTTGAATGATAATATGGCAAAATTAATTTCCAATGTGTTGGTATACCTAAAGCCAGTGGATTACTGATCTGACATAAGTCTGAAAGTAAATCAAAATTTCTATTCTTGACCCAGTATAGTCAATATGCTCATCATAGTATTGCATGTTGAAAGAAATAGTACTCATTATGCATTCAGATATACAAATGAAAATTTTAAGGGGTAGGTAATGTTATGGATCGTAAAACTACAATTCAGTGCTACTCCCATTATTGTGTCATAAATCCTAGAATTTGAATCATTGTTATTATTATTATTGTTATTATTATGTTATTTTTGCGGTTGATGCTGGCAATTAAACCCAGGGCCTTCACTCTGAGCTACATCACCATTCCCCACATTTGTTTTTAAATTTTGGGATACTAAGCAATTAAGTTGTCCAAACTTGTGATTCTCCTGCCTTAAGCAATTTTATTATTGAGAATAGGGATGATAATGACATTAATGACAATTACTGTTTTATATATTAATTGTATCACAATGACAATTAATTGTATATTATTTATCAGACATTGTGCTTAGTATTGTAGCAATTGTATTTAACGTTAGCTAGATACTTCAGAGTGAAATAACCATTTAATAAATGAGAAACTACAATTCAAACCAGTTAGGTAATGGGATTCCCAGCTAGTGAGGAGAAAAACCAGAATTCCTAATCTGATCTGATCCTGAAGTCTGTCTTGCTTTTTCTTCAGTATCTCTTATTTGAGTAAACTCAGAAAGTTCTCTTTGATTTTTCTGTGTTTCCCCCAGCCCTTAAATTATTTGGAAAAGTGTCTCTTGTGTCCACATTATATCTACATATCTCAACCTCTCTGACCTTTAAGATTAATAATAAGAATGAATTTATCAGAGAACTAGCTACATAGACACAATGATCACATTAGGAAGTTTTCTCTCCTTTCTCGCTCAGTGATTCTTTTGTACTGACATCTCTACTTCTTCCTATTCTCCTTATGTTTGTCATGAGTGACATGAAGTCAATCTGATTTCTTGACAAGTTTTTGACTATTTTTCAAAGACAGATTTCTTACTGCCTATGCTTTATACATACTTTCTTGGCTATTATATATATTCTAAAATGGCAAGGCTCCCAAATTCCTGCCAATTTCTCTTTGTCACCTCTGTGCAGCCTTCATACCCAACTTTAGACTAGCAGTTCCCTTTGTTGCTTTCTCTAAAATCTGAAAAATGAAATTATCTGGAAGACAAGGTAAATATTTACCAGATGAACTGATTTCTAGCAGAAAATAGCTTTAGAAAATATCTAGGCAGTTTAGATTTCCATTTTGTGTATCTTTTCCTTCTGGGACAGCTTATGATTTGCTTTTGGCAATGCCTTCCACATGTTCTTTCTGACAGTCCCAGACCATAGGTTTTACGCCGCAGCACAATCATTCATTTTTATGTTGATCACTTATAGTCCTTAAACCTCTGTGCTTAAGAGGACATTCAAACTTTATTCTAACACCTAGATTCTATTATTTTTGTTTTCTTTTGTTTGTTTGTTTGTTTGTGTTTAGAATGGGGATGGGGACTTTTTAAAATTAATTTTATAGATACAATTTATATATACATAATGGTCACATTCATCATAGGGGATTTGTTTTTTTTTTTTTTTTAATTTTATTTGAGCGAAGAAAAACAAAACAAACAAAAACTACAACAACAACAACAACAAAAAAACGACATATATAGTAAAAACAACAAGCAAAAGAGACAAGCAAACAACTAGAGTAAATACACAACATTGCAGGTTTACAAAACCGGAAGATAGAAGCTTGACAATGGTTGCAATTTGTGCATCGTTAT
>RJWM01006946.1:27209-55374 GCA_004363535.1 Dasyprocta punctata | reverse complement strand
GTATACAGGTTTATATCTCATAGGGGATTTGTACCTGTACATAATATATCTTAATTCTTCTTTTTCTCCCATCCCTTCCTCTCTCTTTAACCCCTCTTTCCCTCCTTGTTTACAAAAGCTTTGCTTCCATTTTTTTCCTTTTAGTGTCTTTTTTTCATTTTCCTTTACTTCTTTTCCCCCTCACCCCTCCCCTGGTCCCCTTCCCATTTAACATTTTCTCCCTGTTTCCCAATATCAATTATACCTTGTGGCCCTTATTTACCCTTTGGGTTTTTCACACCAGAGAACAATGTGATATTAAAACATATGCATTCAGTTTATTTCACTTCAGAGTATGGTCTCAAGGTACATTGATCTAGAAATGTCTCAAGTTTATCCTTATTTATGGCTGAGTAGTACTCCATTGTATTAAAAAACACATTTTCTTTATTCATTCATCCATTGGTGGGCACTTGGACTATGTACAATAAAGAGCACATAGCTAAGGGAAGATGTTCTAAATAGATAGCATATATATTGATTTCTTTGGTATTTTTTCTTAACTAGTATTAGTTATTTTTAACTGCAGAATTATGATGAGGAAGAGACTGGTATCCATAACCTTAATTTATGAAATGTATTAAACAGAATGCTCCTATCTAGTAATAGTACAAATAAATATTTAATGTTTCCTAAATGAATTCTTCACAGAATTACAGAGCAAACTTTTACTTCATTGACTGCAATTAGTACAAATTTATCTAATTAATCAATAAAGGAAGAAGAAAAAATCCCTGGAAATTATTTTTAAAATTTAAAAATGATGGTTCAATATCAATTCAATCCGTGGATACACACAGGAAAAACTAGTTGTCAAAGCAAGAGTAACCGAGTTGCCCTTAGAAATTCTAGTATGTGGATTATTTATTTCTCAGAGATTATTCAGCAGGAATGGTAAAAGGAAGCACACAGAAGCCATCCCATACAGAAACTGACACTTGAGAGAAGAAATAATATAGAATTTAGAAAGAAATAAACATTTTAACCACCACACTTGTACATTATTTTTCCTACTTACCTCAACTAATGGCAATAGGTAAAATAAAGAAGTGCAAAAAAAGAAATGAATGTTGGACTCTTCATGTCTCTCATAGGTTAGGCAGACCTTCAGTGGGGATGCATGGCTAATAGGCAAAAACTAAGTGTTGTTTAACCAGAAAACCTCTGTCACTATTTGTGTAAGAGGTAGCTTTTATCTTCCATGAAGCAGGGTTATTTTGTCTGGTCTTTCTGCTAATGATTCAGTAGGTAATAAAAAACAAAAGGGAGGTGATTTCATCAACTGGGACCCAAAGATTCACCTCCACATCTGTTTTTTGCACTGTGATATCTTTCCACCATCACTCAGGAATAAAATTTTTCTGTATCATGCTTCCTAAATCCCCTCAGAATGATCTCTAGAGATGTCTTTCATTATCTTTAAGCCTGTACTTCCATTCCTATTAAACCTCTTTTTCCATATGCAAAGCTATACTAGTGTTGTATTTAGTATTTCTTATATTAGCACCCCCAAAACATAGCCTTAAATTATTCATTTTATAGTTTTCACTCTCCTGGCTCTCAAATTTTAATACAAAATATGTAGCACATGTACACTATCTAGCTCAATTTTCTGACAAGGCCATGTGCATGGTACTGTACCTTTCTCATGCGGCTAGGACTCTTGATTGGCCTTGTCAGTGGTTCAGTGCTAGCATAACAATGAATATTAAAGGTCAATGCAATGACTTCAGTATTGGATGCTATCTTTTGGACAGAAAAAAAAGGTCATTGAAACATAGCATAGCTACTCAGCAACATCTCACATATATCTGTCCTAAAGAATGTAGTTGAATGGAGCAAAATGAAACCTATGTCTGTCCTGTATCTACATACTGGAACCATAGACCAACTATTAAAAGTTAGTACAACATACTGTAATGGTTCATTTTCATACTGCTGTAAAGATGTAAAACCCTTGCTTCACGTGAAAGAAGGAATTGACATTCATTTAAGGAGGTTTAACTACCTATGTTTATAACTACCTCAGTTTATAATTACCTCAGCAAAGTGTGTTTGTTAATACATAGCAGTTACTTAATCCATTGTGGCCATTTGATCAGTCAGCCTCCCTAGAATGATGATGAACAGTTGTTCTTAACACAGTGTCCACCAACAGCCATATTCCCCTGAAAGAATACAACTCTGACACTGAAAAGGAGCAAATGGGCTGCTATCTAACCAGTGGTCTAATAATTCAAAAATTTAAAACTTCCTGACATTTAGCAGCTTAGATTCTGGTTTTCTCTACATTCCATGAGTTACATGTAAAATAGTAAATAATTACATGTAAAATTGATGTTACTATAATTCCTAGACACAAAATCTCAGTGTCGATTATAAGAGAAAGCAAAGATATGAAAAAACATATGACAGTTTTTTTTTTTTTTTTGGCTAGGGATGCATCAGTATAGATTGTTCACTGTTATCATAGATGCCATCTCACACTTGTCTCATCTAATAAATGAATAAAAGCTGAATACATCTAGTCACTCCACTACCATTAGGTTGCAGCAAATATGAAGGAAATCTTTTAATTTAATAATCAGAATTAGTTATCAAAGCATACAAGCCCAGCTG
Organism: Dasyprocta punctata; assembly: GCA_004363535.1. Lineage (NCBI taxonomy): Eukaryota > Metazoa > Chordata > Mammalia > Rodentia > Dasyproctidae > Dasyprocta > Dasyprocta punctata. Next base: position 52,716 of record RJWM01006946.1, on the reverse strand, counting down.
ACAGCACTTGTGTTGAGAAGAAAGCAGGGAATCATATTAGGGCCCATCTTAATCACACTTGTTACTTGTCATCCATGGAAATGATATGCTCAAGTGAAAAGAAGGTCATGTTTATTTACTTGAACTCCAAATTTTCTCATTTTGCTGTCCACACACATTTATTCAATGTATACTTATAGTTAATTTACTTATTGTTTCATTATACATTTGAAGAGTTTCAGTGTGTATCAGAATTGTGTTAGATACAGGCAATAGCTGACTACTTTCCCTGTTAACCCAAAGCTTGCAACACAGTAAAAACGTTATATTAGAAATCAATATATGAAAGTATGACTGAAGTAATAAAACCAGAAAAAAATATTAACCTAGGAAGAAGTGTTTGAGATGTAAAGAAAAGAGAAGCAAGGGGAAGAGAATTCTAGTTCATGAAAAGCACATGGAAAACCCAGCCATATGCATCAGATGCTGTGGCAATGGACTATACAGGTGCACAATTATTTGGCAGGTTGGCAGCATAAAAGCCGAAAGGAAGAAAATAAACCAGAAGTAGACTAGAAAATAACTCTGCAAGCCAGAATTTGGCATTTTAGATTTTATTATTTAGGTGGCAGGAAGACCCTGAAATTTTAAAGCACAAGGTTAAAATGATAGGACTAGTATTTTTTAACAAAAGATGGACTGTGAAAAGGAGAAGATGAAAGAAAAGAAACCAGTAGTCAGGTGTTTGTGCTTCTATTTGGTGCAATGTTTATACCCCCATGAATGCTTGAGCAAAGAATAAATAGTGCTTGAAAAGAAAACACACAGATGTAGAGCTCAGAAGAGAAATGGAGGTATAGAGAGGTGGCTAACAGGAGCAATTGGCTGATGTGTCCAGGAAAGAGAAAGAAAATGGAGGATGAGACTTTGAACACCAGCATTTAGGGGTAGGCAAAAAACAGCTAATCAAGGCCTAGTGCAGTACAGAAAAGTCAATACAAGTTAAAGTTCACAATATTGATAAAGTTAAACTTTAGGAAATAAAAAAATGAATAAAATAAAACAGAATGTTAAGGACCAGGAAGATGAGAGTTGTTTTAGTATTTGGAAGGTCACTGCTGACCAGAACAGCAGCTTCAGCAGAGGACAGCAGGAGGAGCACCCTGAGGTCATAGAAGGTAAAATGGGAGCGGAAGAAGAGAAAAATGGAGCACAGCCAAAGTGAAAGACAATGTTAAGACTTAAAAAAATTTTTTTAGTATGGGAAGCCCTGAACTTGTTTATGAATAGGAATGAGCAGTTAATGGGAAAAGAAAAGCAACAGTAGAAAGAGCGATAAAGAGAGACAGAGACAGAAAAATTAATGTACCAAATGCCAGAGAAGGTCATTACCAAATGATAGGGCAGCACTCACTAGTTTAAAGATGTTTTGAGATGAAGAATATCAGAGCTTTAAAAGTATTTAAAATGGAGGAGAGATAGGGGAAGAACTGAACAATGGCAATTTATTCCTTCATCTGCCATCATGAAGTTGGTATAAATTGAATTCCTACTCCTGGTGAGACAGGATAAAACACCCGATTTGAAAGCTTGTTATTTATTTTAATTATTTTGTGGGTTCATAGCTTGTAGAGTGTAAAGAAACTTGAAGGATTTCTTAAAGTTCACGTCAGGCCAGCAAGAGGTTGAAAATGAAGGACAATCTTGACTTCAGGGTCTCTTTTTCTGGATCCTGCATCTAGTGGTTTCACCATTAATGGGCTGGGGGTGGTGCTTTTCTTTGCTTTCTCCTGCTGCTCCCATAGCTGCAGGGAGGTCCAGATGGTAGGTGGGAGAAGACGGGGGCTGAAATCTGTCTGGATTCTACTCCCCAGTGCAGTCGGGATTTATTTTAGCTGCATCTGATTGGTGGTCTGTCTATTGAGAGAGTGATGCAATAGTCCTTTGGGCCTCATAGCAGGTAATCAAAACCACCAATTAAAAGTTCAATGGGAATGAGACAATATGAAGTTATAAACCTATAATAAGAACATTCAGATGCAAGTACAAAGTGATGTCACTATAGCAACTCAGCTTGCATGCTAGAAGCTGAATTCAAAATTGCACAAACATTTAATTTTTTAAAAAGCTAAATATTTGAGTAATGTTAATTTATTGAAAATTGATTTGCATCTAAAATAGACATATTTCCATTATAATTATGAACTCTGAAAAATAATGAATCTTGAAATATTTGTTTTTTAATTTCAAAAGAAAGCAGTTTTATTTTTCTAGATTATAAAATAATACACATTATAAAATATTAAAATGTGTAAAAATACAAAAAATGAAGTTTTGGTAATCATATAAAATATCAGCACATAGACATAACCACTATTCATATTTAGCTGATCATTTCCAATATTTCTCTAGAAAAGCATGCATACAAACACAATTATAATTTTACTGAATGGTTCTTTAATTTTTAATGACCTTATAAAATATTTGAGAATATTAGGCCCTGGAGGTTGGAGACCATGAGTTGTAAACATCTTTTGTGTTATAATCTGTACTGCAACAGGAATATACAGATATATGTGGCATGTAAGCAGAGTTGTGTTGATCACATTAGTAGCCATTGCTTTTAATTAGAAAGAGAAAAATTCACCAGTTCTTTGTGTTTATAAGTTATTTTTTTCTCTGCTACTTACATATAAATCATTATGATACTTTCCTTTTTTGTACTAGCTATGTTTATCAGTTAAAAAAAAAACAAGAAGAACAAGCATTCAACAACGATGCTATTTTTCCCCCCTTGGAGGGACATAAAAGTTATTAAAATAATTTTATTTGCTTAGGCTCTAAAATGCTAATCACAACTGGCTCACAAGATGTGGGGAGACATTCAAAATGAAAAAGAGAATCTTGTTTTAAAATCTATTGAAGAGATTGTAGAGAAAATGTCATTACTATGTGACCTGAGATTTGTTCTCTGACAAAAGGAGGTTCCAAAAGAAGACACTTGAGAAAGGTGGCAAACAAATTCCCGAAGACAAAGGACAGCACAAATGACTAAGTTCTTCTTAGGGCAGTGTGTTGAGAACTAACCTGTTTTTGTGGGCCAGTATGGAAGGGATCAGGAAAAATGATGAAAAGTGAGAGAGACCATGGAGGTATAAAAGGAAAGAGTGTGAGTGAGAAAGGAGGAGCAGAGATGGATATAGGTGACCCAGCTCCACCTACTCCCAGGACCTCAGTTTCTTTTTGGCCAGGCGGGGCTGACCTCTGTGCTCCTTGATCCGGTATTGGAAACAATGACTCTTTCTCAGGAGGCCACATGGATTTGTTCTATTCATGTTTCTGTTTATGTTGTTTTCATCTGCTTCTTGGTCTTGAATCCCTACCCTTTGCTTCTCTTTTCTTGTATTTACCAAGGAAAGTGAGATTAAAGACCTTAAAGATGTGTATGTAGATGAAGATAGTTGAAGAAGACCAGACAGGATGGTGACTTTTCTGTCTTTCAAATTCTTATTCTGCTGAAGTTTCTTGACTTTCATTTTGAGCAAAAGAGCATTGGGCATTGACTCTTAACTCTCCTAGATGGTGCAGTCCCTAAGAAAAAGGGGAAAATCACTGAAAAAATTAAAACTTAGTTACAAACCTGACTGTAACTCTACTACTGTTTTTAGCATTTGATATCACATGTCCTGATGATATTTACGCATGTGTACTATTTAATCTTTTTCCCAAGGAGACTCTGAAAGGTTTGTGTGAATAGCTTATTACAGATCTGGTTGAATGACACCTTTGAAGTGGCTTTTTTATGTGGATTTTTTGTTGTTGTTGTTGTTGTTGTTTTTTGGCTCCAGGGATCGAATTCACAGCCTTGCATTTGCCAGCAGGTGCTTACGCCACTGAGCTAAATCCCTGGCCCTATTTTTTGAGACAAGGTCTCACTATGCAGTTCAGGCTGGCCTCAAACTCACTTTGTAGCCCACGCTAGTCTTGAACTTACAACAATCCTTCTGCCTCAGTCTCCCGAGTGCTGGGATTAAAGGCGTGCGTCACCACGCCCGGCTTTTACGTGGACTTTAATCAAATCAAACCAACTACATGACCAAAGTACTTTCTTATGGTTGGCTGATATATGGAAAGAAGTGATGTCTTTGCTTTTGTATAAAAAGTAAAATAACAATTTAGCCTCTTGAACATTTCATGGATAAATAAGTTATGCAATAAGCTTTAGCTTTACTGCTTGGGTTTTACTGTGGTAAATCTTCAGTAAAGCTGAAACCCAGAGTGTAGTCACCCCCAGTCCCTGCAGTATCATACTCCCAGGGCTTGATTATTAATTTCAGGAATGATTAAGCCTACTTTAGTCTACATCTTTTACTATTCTTCTCCTTGACACAAATACAAATACAATTGTTTTCTACATAAAATGTTACCAGGTAAAATTTTGCTTTAAAAAAATGATAGTAAATAGGACATTTATTGTTTATTCTAGTTGAGGGGAACATAGTTGTTGTGCTGTTCTTTATGCTTCTGTAACAGTTTCAAATATTTCAAAAGAAATTTTTAAACTGCTTTTTTAATTTCAATGTAATTTCAAACTTACAGAAAGTTGCAAAACCAGTAAAAATAATTCCTGTATATTCTTTGCTTATATTCTCAAAGGTTAGCATTTTAGCACAATACCTTTGTTATTCAGTCTTTCTACATATACACTTTTTTCCTAAACCATTTGAGACTAAGTTATATGTGTGACATCATTTTACCATAACTACTTTAGTGTATATTTTCTAAAAATCAAAGATATTGTCTTACTCAACATCACTGAAATTAACAAAATCAATACTTAGTATTGTATATATCAGTTGCTAATCTACAGAACAAATACAAATTTTTCTAACAATTTCAATAATGTCTTTGTAGAGAAAGAAAATTCTGGTTGTGAGAGATTGTCAAGTCTCCTAGTATTTTAGTTTGAAAGAATTCTTCAGTCTTTCCTTCCCTGTTATAACCCTGGCATTTTTGGCCAGTTTGAACTACCTATTTTTGTACGATGTTTTTAAATGTGTATTTAAATTTGTTTTTTTTTTTTTTAAGATTTTAAAGGCGATTTCAGTTTCTCAAGCTAACTTGAAACTGCATCTAAAATCGCACTCATTTCCACTCCCCCAGATCTAAATCTCTTCTATATCTTATTCCCTTAAATGTTTTTATCAGTTGTTCAATCAAGAAACCTGGATTTACTTTTCCCCCTCTCATGCAGGTCCCCCCCCCACCAACCCCTGCATGACCAAAATTATATCTTATCAGCACATTTTTGTAGTTTCCCTCTTCTCTATCCCCACTCTATTCGTGAGTCAAGCCTTCCTTCCCTCTCACTTCCTGTAATCTCCAGCTGGTCTGCAGTCTGTACTTTCCACCCCTCAACTCCCGATCCGCCCCTCTTACTTCTCTCAAAGTAACTCTTTTTTAATTTTTTTTATTTTTTTCCGGCACCGGGGATTGAACTCACAACCTCGCACCTGCAAGGGCAGGCGCTTAAGGCACTGAGCCAAACTCCCGGCCCTGATTTTTTGAGGCAGGGTCGCACTATGTAGCTCAGGCCGGCCTTGCGCTCGCGTTGTAGCCCAAGCCGGCCTCGAACTCACAATGCTCCGCCTACCTCAGCCTCCCTAGTGCTGGGATTAAAGGCGTCAAAATAACTCTTTACATCTAAAATATTATTTTGAGGGTTTCTCCACTACGTAAGATACTTTAAAGATTTGCAAAGTTTGTGTGATAGATTACAAATGCCTTTTCAGTTCATTTTAAACCTACCTTGCTAACTCTAACCCCATTCCTGCTTCCATACCTGCTTTGCTCCAGTTATGCCAAATTACTTGGAAATTCCCAAACAACCCAGTTAGCGTATGTTGGTCTCTTCCCATGTGCTGTTCCTTTGGTCTTTAAACCTACCTGTTCTTTGCTTCCCACCCACGCATTTCTTCTTTTTCAGCTAATTGTTACGTTTCTATCAAAACTCATCTCAAGTAGCACCTTCTTTGAAAAGACATCCAAGTTCTAATTCTCCATGTGCAACCTGGGAGGACTTCTTTTTCTTTTTTCCATGCAATTGATTTCTAGGGAAAACCCAACAAACAATGCTTTACAACAATTATAACCATCTTATAGATTATACCGTTTCTGCACCAACTAGTCCAGAAGATAGAATACACTATGCCCATCTAAGGAATTTAAAAGCTATTCATCCCATTCTTCTTGCTTCTGTCTCACAAACATTAGCTTCATCTATGACTACCTGAAGATATTTACTAGCATGACTAGTTATGTGAAGTTTATTATTTCATTACTCCCCTGATCACTGTTAAACATAGCTAACAGTGGAATGGAATTAGACTTGTGGTTGTCTTTTTAAATTTTTACATATAGTCAGCCTCTGTATCCAGAGTTTTGCATCTTCAAACTCAACCAACTGCAGTTCAAAAATATATTAAAAATTGTGTCTCTACTGAATATGTACATTTTTCTTTTCACTACTCCCAAAACAATATGGAATTAGAATTATTTGCATAGTATTTACATTGCATTAGTATAAGTAACATAGAGATGATTTAAAATATATGGAAGAAAGTGTATAGGTAATATGTAAATGCTACATTATTTTATATAAGGGATTTGAAGATCCACAGATTTTGGTATCCATGAGATACCTAAAACTAATCCCCTGTGGCTACCAAAGATTCTCTCTAGATATACCGCTAAAGTTGGCAATGTAAGAATAGTGAATGTTATCATTGCTACCACTGTAAAAGTTAATTACCCAGGCAAAAACCCCATGAGATTATTATTGTTAGTATGTTTGTTAGTGCAAATGATTCATGGGCCCTGGTTGGGCTTCCCCTGTTCTAGATAATTTTGACTGCCTGTAACACAATAAATGTTTGCAAGATACATAGTGTCATTGTCAAGTGGAAGATATAATCAGGCCAATACAAACTAGGAAAATTAGTATTCAAGGTTTTCATTTCAGTGAAAAGACCAAATACTTAGTACAATAGTTATTTTAACATGCTTTACCCAAGTACATGAGGCTGTAGCCAGAGCTATGTATTGCTCATATTTGTTATAAACTTCCTCCAACTTGAGTTTAGTTTCCAATTTTCATGGCTGTAAGTCAATGATTTTCAAATCTGTCTTCATGTAAGAATCATATGAAATGGTTTGGAACAATACTGATGTCCAGGACCTACCCCCAGAGATTTTGATTTAACTATTTCCAGGTATTCTTGGACGTAAGGCATTTAAATGTAAAATGCCAGTTGAGATTCACTGCTGAAAATGTATCTGTTTTCTTTCTGTATGATGTCTGAACAAAAATTTTTTTTACTTCACTTTTGTCTTTGTTTTACCTTCTGAAGTTTGCATGGGGCTACTGTGCTAATTATACCTTGCATAATCATCTTTATAGAGATACAGATATTTCTGTATTTAGCATATGACTTTTTTACTACTAGCAAGATGGAGAGAGACCCTGGAGGAATTTGACATGTAACCATTTGAATCCCTATGAAAGACTTCTGAAAAAAAAGGTCTAAGTATAACACTAGCGTTATCAGTGTATAAAGACACGTCCTAAACTGGTATGATTGATATGAGTGATATTATTAAACTACTAATAAGATTTTCTGTGACTTTCAGGAAAAATAAAACAGCTAGGAAATAGATATTTAACAATTTAAATTGGGGGAAAAGTCTTTAATCACATGAAATAAGTGTAGTTATCAGCAATATAACAAAAATACGAACATAGCTGGGCGTGGTGGCGCACTCCTTTAATCCCAGCACTCAGGAAGCTGAGGTAGAAGGAGCGTTATGAGTTCGAGGCCACTTGGGCTACAACGTGAGCACAAGGCCGGCCTGAGCTACATAGTGCGACCCTGCCTCAAAAAAAACAGGGCTGGGAGTTTGGCTCAGTGGCTTAAGTGCCTGCCCTGGCCAGGTGTGAGGTTGTGAGTTTAATCCCTGGTGCCGCCAAAAAAAAAAAAAAAAAAAAAAAAAGAACATTGTTTAAACTATTATTTTGTTTAGCAATTGTAACCAAAGGTTATTAGGTAACAATGACCATTGGCTATTGTACAAATGTAAAGATTAGATGTCCATCCAAAATTTAAAATCAGAAAACACATTTTTTTTGTTAGCTTTCAGTTTTTCCACATTGCAATTGTCTTTTTGTTTCTCAAAATCATAGTCTATTTTGTTTGGTCATGTGAAAGGATTAATATATGTTTGAGCAGATTACATTTTAGTTAGATTTGACAAGCTTTGACCACAGATTAATGTATTAAAAAGTAAAATTAGAGCTATAAAACGATTTACTGTATGTATAATGACTCAGACCCTGTGCAGGCGTGGGAGGAAGAGTGATCAAAATAATTTATGATGGGTTAAATTCAAGTCACTTGTTCTAAGACAACTATTTGAAAAAACACTGATGCTGAGAACCTGCCCCCAGAGATTTTGATTTAATATTATTTTGGATGTCAACTATTCCCTCTTACTTAACTATTTTGGATGTCAACTGACTCTTGCTGAGTATTATTAACATTTAAGCATAAATGAGTTAGAAACACATGTGCTCTGTTTTCCTTAAAATGCAATTATTAAAAGACTGGCAAAAGTGCTAGGGAGAACAGAAGAATGGCTGGTCCCCAAGTGACACATGTGCACACAAACGCTGGCCTTGATTCTCTCTTCTCAAATGGACCCAAGCTTCTTACTCTGCTGGAAAAACTGTTTCTAGGCATTCACTGCCAGCCAAAAAGGAAAAGCACTAGTAGGCTTTATCAGTGGTTATAACACGTGTACCATCTACAAAATTAATGAGAAAGTTTTAAATGAGAAAGTTTTTCTCTGATGTCCTAAATCACTAAAAAGAAATATAATGATCATAAGCTCACAGTAAAAAAGCTGCTTCTGGGATTACATGATCTAATTGGCAATATCCATCCAATGGAATCTCCTTTGCCTGACACCCAGTTATCTCCCCGCTTTGGCTCTCACTTTATGGTTGGGAGGTGTCAGAGACCATGTGCTACTAGGATTTCAATTCTGTATCACCACTCATCCATGAGAAGACTTGCTCTTTCTATGGCTCTGTTTGCTCATTCCCTCTTATTTAAACTTTCAGATATCTCCTGTACAATCATCTATATAATGATAATTATACATGCAAGAACACGAAGATTGTATTTTTCTTAGCAGTATCTCTGAGAACCTTGCTTGTATCGTGTAAATATAACTAGTCAAATTGAAAACTCCCTAAGATGTGGAGCAAGTGTCAGTTGATATTTATGGTCAGTTGATATGTAATCATGATGCCTTCTAGGCATTTGTGAATTTTCTCTTAAGCAACAGTGAAATCATACTCAAATTTCTCTGTAGTATTGCTGTTGCCTGGCTGTGAGGATAATTACCATGGCTGCTATTTACTGAGAATCTCTCCTGGAGAGCACTATAGTTTTCATTAGTCTACAATCAGGAAGAATCTGATTGCCTAAGACCAGAAACAATTTGTTAATGGGTTTTGAAGACACAATGGAACATGTCGTGGAGGCTTCCCTGAAGTGTTCTATTTTTATAAAAATTAAATGTCAAGACATGGCTTGAAATGCTGGTCTAGGCGATTTGAAATAGAAATTGGAAGAAAAAAGAAAGAGATAGTTTCCATCAGCCAGTCTGTCCATCCACCTCATACCAGGTATGATAGAATGATGAAGGTTATCAACTGCGTTAAACCCGCTTGTTTGCTTAGAAGTGGATACAGTTGTGACAACTGGAATGTAAGTGATTTTGTTGGAATTTTTTCACTGTTGGAAGCGAAGCAGACTTCCTGCCACTCAAAGAGAAGAGGAGTAAGAAGAGGCTCTAAACAAACAGCGCTGGTGGATTTGAATGTTCAAAAAGTCCTTTTCCTAGCACTCATTTCTGTGAAATGGGATAGACTGTGTCTTAATATTAAAAATTAAAGAATTTCTCACATAGTGGGAATGTGAAGAGCAAGGTTTAAACTTTAAGATTTTATAGCAGATCTTATACACATTGCCCTAGGAGGAAAGGACTCTACTGAGCCATTTCCTGAGCTACTCCATTCATTCACTCCCAAAACAAAGCCTCATCAGCACAGGGGGAAACAATAGCTCAGATTTCCACTAAGTGTTAGGAGTTACTGTCAGTTTCCTATAGTGTGTTTTAGGATTTTAATCTTTTCAGATAGGAATCTATACCAACAGCAAATGATATGGTATTAAAAACATTTTAGTAGACAAGAAAGCATAGCTTAAAGAATTTCAACAGTCTACCTGTGGTCTGCTCTAATTAAATCAATCAATAAATAAATCTCTTTCAGAAAAAGAGAGCAATCTTTGTCTTGGCTATTTTTAAATGAAAACATATCACAGAATTTTTTTCAAGTACCCATCTCCTTCCAGGTAAAGTATCCTGTGATATCGTGAATTGGTATATGATATAAAGACATAATGTGATTGATCAATACCTGGCCAGCCCTCACCAGTTCTTTCATTTCACTAATCTGGAAAATTGGTGCACCCACATTTACTCGACTAAAGTTTTTGAGCCCTTGTTATAGTGCATTATGGGTGTTTACTCTATTGCTAAACTATGTTTTAGACCAAACACTGATGTTCAAGACCTTTAATAGTCCTAGTTTTTCTCCAAATATATTTGGAAAGGAAGAAATAATTATAAAGAGTGTTGGATTGTGATTTAGAGGATAAGAATCAAAATGATGATACTGTGTAACTGCACTTCTCTGAAGAGTTTGTTCCCATAATAAGGGGAGGGGGTGAAAATTACAGTAATCTCATTTTTCTAACTGAAGAGAATTTTCTTTTTGACAGTTTTTCACTTCCAGATTAACCCATCATGTTGGAAATAAATGCTCAGTTTTCCATAATTCCTTCCCCAACCCTTTCTCCTTTTCTTCTTGCCAGGTGGCATGTAGGCACCAAGAACTTTTGATGATCCACTTCAATCACAGAGTGACTTGCAGGCAACCAGTTTTGCCCTCACTACAGGCTGAAAATTCCCACTTATAATTGACATCAACATTATGGTGGAAAAATAAAAACCTTACCTTGAAACAGTAAAAAACATTTTAATGTCTTCTTTATCTCATTTCTTTTTAAAAAGTGAAAATCTCTAGTAAGCAACTTTTTCTAGACGATCAACAATATGCTTATATTATCCATTTTTTCTGACTGCTGCACAGGGACATATTTGTCTTTAAAATAAAAGTAAGTCTTTAAGTGTAGTAGCCTTATCAAGTACTTTGTCTCTAAGAATGGTTAACCAATATGACCTAAAGGACTGTGACAATCTATTGATATACTTAATTAGTAGGATACATATATATGTATGAATTATATATGTATTACAAGTATGCTCTCAATTGATGTTTTATACTCAATTGATAGAATGTTCATTTATAATTTCACAGTGAACAATAACACAAGAATCTGAATATTGATTTTTTATTGCAATAGATATTTACACTAATTTTGATAGATATAGAGATACATATCATATCTTGATCATTCTAGATCCCCTTGAAACATTTTTGCATGATACATGAAAAGTAGAATTTCCCTTAAACTTTGAAAATGGGTGGGTGTTATTTACAGAGGGAAAAGACGATTATATTCAGTAAGACTACTAGAGTATATATAAATAATTATGGAAAGTGAGCATATCTGTTTGACTATAGTGGGCGCAGAAGAGCAGTAGAAGCTGGATGTTGAAACGTTCAAATAGAAGCAACAAAGAGTAGTGAAATGACGTTAAAATTAGGTAAGCTCTACATTTGCCATGTTCCTACTTATATGGAAAATAAATGGGGCCCCATGGTACAAATACAAGAAGATACTTTCTAGCTTTAATTCCAGCTCCTCTCAAATTGTTTAAGAAAATTTCACGGTATATCATGAATAATTTTGATTATTTTTTTCCTAACTGTATTGTGTTCTCCCCTGTGATGAACCCTAAAAATGGCTGCATGTGTCCTATGTCATTTCCATGGCAGATGTTATAGTTGGGCAACCAGATCATCATTTCCCTTTTTGCTCTTGATGTGCTTTTGATGTCCCTAACACTCAACTGTTCCTACTCCCTTCCCTGAGGTGGGACTGCTCCCAATCACTTTATACTCTGTTACTTGGTCCAGGAAGCAGCAGACTCTCTCTTCTGAGCATCTTCTTGAAAATTATTTCACAACCTGTTTCCCCCTGGGCTCTGATCCCATGTTGAAGGGAGTGAGGCAAAGGTTTGAAAGCCATTAAAATCTACTTACATTGTGTACGTGTTGTGTTGGTTATCTGTGTCAGTTTTACTACAGATTATCCCAAAACTTCACAGTTTAAACAATAAGCGTGTATTATCTTGTGGCTTCTGTCAGTCAGGAATCTAAGCATGGGGTAGGTAAATCTTCTGGCTTAGGGTCCCTTTTTAGATTGTAAGCAAGGTATCAGCAATGGCTATGGCTGTCTCGAGGCTCAATGGGGAGAAGGTCTGCTTTCGTGCTCCCTGACCAGACTGCCGCAGGGTTCAGATCTTTTACTGATCAGGGACACCAGTTCCTTGCCACATTGGCCTGTCATTAGGCAGTGCATGACACAGCAGCCGGCTTTTCTCAGAAATCAGAGGGAGACGGAGAGAGAGAGAATAAATCACGGTATCTATTGTATTTTGTTACCTAATCTCTAAAATTGCACCACATCATGTATTTTACCATCATCTATTTGCCAGTTCAAGTTGTGACAAGCAAAGCAGCAGGCCCAGGCAGCATCCAGAGAGGCAACTTCATAAAGTGTATGAATACCAAGCAGGGGGCTCCCTGAGACCTCTATAGAGGCTGCCTACCAACTGCAGAGAAGTTCTCTCCCTTTTCAGGTGACAATACCCTGTAAAGATTTCAAGTTTCTTACACAACTCTGAAGCACATTCAGACAACTCTGAATTTGTGTAGGTGCTCACTTTCAGACTTTCATTTTACCATTTTTTCCTTTCAAAAAAAGAGTCTAACAATACATGCAGAGGAATAAAGAAGGCTGTAGTTGGGAAAATAAACCAAGGGACTATTTAACACTCTTGACAGAAAGTAATAAAAGTCCAAACCAGGATGGTGTTAGGAAGCCAGAAAGAAGGAAATAGACACAAACAGAGACAGAATAGCAAGAATCAAAAATACTTGGTACCAAACTGAGCATGGAAAGTGATAACCAAGGAACAAGGATGATGTTGTTTCCCCGGAGAGCATAGGGTGTTTTTGATGTTTATTAAAAAATAGAAAAGTTTAGAGTGAAATCCAGGTTTGGAGCAAAATGGTTAAATTTCATCTGTGAAATTGGGGTTTTATTTAAGTTTTGAATGAGCAAATATAACCTGTCTAGCTTTGTCCTGGCTGATTTCAGTCATGCAAAGGCATAGAAAAAGGAGTCGTGACCCTGGGGATTTTATAATGTCTAGACAGCTGCAAGAGTGACTGAGGCAAGGGACAGAGGTCAGGATGAGATATTTAGGTTTCTTTGTCATCGATACAGGTGGCAAGGAGAAAAGATCCAGGGGGAAGGATTTACCCTGGGAGGTAGAATACCCCTCAGCTAACACATCTGAAATTACCTTGTGATTTACAATATGCTTTCACTTATATTATTCCTTTACAAAGTCTGGCAAAATAGTTACCATTATCTCCATGCTATCCAAGGGAAGAGGAAGGATGGATCAGTGGTTAAGCAGTACCCTGCCTAAGGTCACATAGCTTGTATAAAACTATGATTTGCAGATCTTTTGACATTCTGCCAAATGTTTTTCCCATTCACCTCGGGACACCGTTTAAAAATATATGGAAAATAAAAATAAGAAAAGAGAAATTTTAGCATAATATGGTATTGTGGGAAAAAAAGAGAATTTTTGAAGGAAGTTATTAATAGTCACAAACATCGCAGAAAATTTACAGAGAATTATCAGAAAAAATGCAATTAATGAAAACAAAGATTTTATTTTCACAAAGAGAAAAGAATCAAGTCCTACACACACCAGATCGAGAGTGCATGGCTGAGCTGTGAGAACACCCTTATTTACAATAAGGGTAATGGTTCCAGAACAGTGATCAGAGCTCTGAGTAGGTAAGCAAGGGTTGTGAGAAGCACACTCAAGGAGTGGCAGTAAAATTAGATGCTATACATCAGAACACAAAAAATCTCAATTATATGGAAAAGTACATTTTCCAATTTTATAACTTCATAGGTTGAAACCTATATTTAGGATTTAAGTTGATAAATATTTCCTGTTGTTACTTTGAGGGTTAAAGTTTACTTTAAACATTTAATCTTTCATATGTCCTAAATATTACACAATTCATGATGCTTAATATTTTATTGACCAAGAAGGCATCCATTTTTTTCTTCATAGTATCAACATTTATCAAAAATTGAAGTTATATCAGGCCAAGATAAAATTAATGGGATTTCTTGGCATTTCTAACAATGATATAATAGAAATAGTACCTCAAAAAATAAATGGCAGTGTTTTCTCCTTTGGGACATGAAGAAGGTTTCATATAGAATTGTGTCCATGCTCTGAAAATTAAATGCCCAACAATGGCTCATGAATCAGTGTCATTGAGGCAACATGTGTTAGTTTTGAAGAAAGTGTCAAAATCTGGGATTCTTATGGTAGCAAGATAGGATAGAAAATGTGTTCTTTCTATCTGTCCTCTGTCCCCCACATCCCAGACCTCATTCCTCAATTACTTCTCCCAAGATGAAAGGCCTCCATCTACTCACTCCTACATAGTTTTTAATATTCAATGTTATTTTAAAGTGAAACACCACTATTCTTGTTTTTGAGGTGATACTATTTAAACAACCCAAATTCTAAACCATTTACAACTTGATTTCAGAGAAGGTTGACTTAATTATTTATTCAGTGTGTGCCAAAAGGGAAACCAAAGTGCAATCTGCAGGCCTCTGTCATTGCTCCCCGCACCAAGCCACTTGGTGTCTGCCCTGTAGGCAAAGCCACTCTGCCAGAGTGCCCCTGTGTCACCACACCCAGCCCACGGTGTGGCTATGAAGTGATAGTGTTGACACTAGCGCAGTGAGCGCTGTGTGGATGCTCCATCTGTCTGCAGGGAAAACGAAGCAGGTGAAGAGAACTAGAAATGGTTTATCTGGGAGAAAATCTGCAGTTTGCTGTCAGTGGGTTGTAGTCCTTACAACAAAAGGAAATAAATCAAAATGTTAAAAAGTAAAACTAAAGACTAATCAATCAATCAAACAAAAACCCTGCAGGTAAGTTTTTTAAAAACTTCAAAATTGTCAAATAAGGTATATAATTAATTGAAGAAATCAGATGATAATTTGGGTGTAGCTTATTTCTAATTCATCTCCTGTTCTCTTCTCTCCTACCTTTTTCACTAGTTTCTGTCCTGTTCTCTCATCTTACTTTCTACCTCAACCTCCCCTTCCCCTTCTCTGCAGACCCATTTGCTATCTAGTTCCCAAAGCAACTGCTTTGGGTTTGAATCCTCTGAGAAAGGAGGGACAGATGAGAAACTGATTCACAAGTGAGATTAAACTATGGGATTGAGAGGCCCCATGGACAGAGACCTTCCCTAAGCCTGGTATCCAGCATGGAGAGAGTCGTAACCTTTCTGTCTTCTCTGAAGACAGCATATTTAAACAAATGGTATATAAAGGGTTTTCTAGAAAACTATAAATATAAGTGAAAACTATTGTAGAATTTCCATATTATAGAATGCTATAAAGGTAGAATATTTCATTTTTAATTTATTTTCTGAGGATTGTTGCTATAAAGAATATTCTTTCAAAATCTCTTTTAAAAATTATAATCTTACAAAATATGGAAATGACCAAAATATTAACATAAAAACTGATTATGAATATTTTGTAGGAAATAATTCAGAATGTCAAAAGTATTTTTAGTGCAGTTTTCCATATGGCAAAAAATGTGTTACATAAATGTGTAAAAATGAAGCCATGAATCCATAAATCATGGTGTATACATACAACCAAATCTTGTGGAGTTATGAAAAATGAGTCTTTCCAAGTTTTTAATGATAAATGGAGATGTCTAAGTATGGAAAAAAGTGCTATATCCAGCTAAAAGAATGTGATCAATCTACATGTATTGATATGGAGCTATCTTCAAGGTAGAAGATAAACAAGTAGGATCTTCACAGTCACAGCTTTATTGAGCAAAAGTGTTATTTTAATTTTTCATTACTTATTTTAATATCAGACTCTTATATTCCATTGTCTCTAATGGAGGAAGACATCATCTAGTCATTGCTAAGTAGACTGCATCACATGCAGTGATTTCTCAGTCATTTCAAGGTCCCTGGTTTTGGAAACCTGCCATGCCTGACCCTGAAAACCCATGCCTTTGCCACTGCATTTATCCTTTCCCTCATGCCCTCACTTCTGCATCCAGACCGCACTGTGGGTTCATCTGACTGGTAAATAAGTTGCACATCTGCCCCAGTTTCAAAAGTATCTTGAAAATGTATTTTGTTTAACTTTCTAATCTCTCTGGTATGTAATGAAACACATACAGGATTAGAATTGTTTGCTAATAGAACTACAGCGGCTGCAACCTCACCCCCATCTGCATAACCAGACTGATCTACAGTCTGAACTTAGTGACTGTGTTTCAGCCCCCTGGGATCTACTACTTGTTTTTAATTATCAAATTTGGTTATTGAGCTGACTGTAAAAAAGTGATATTAGTGGTTTGGTTTCTTTTTTTCAGTATGTCAGATTTACTCCCTGTGAAATTGCAAATTTTCCTCAGAATGACAGCATTTTTCAAATGAAACAGCTTCATTTAGCAACCAGAAATGCTCTTTGAGCATCGTGAACAAGTTAATCAAGTATAAAGTGATCATCTGTTTGTACAATGCTTAGGTTTTGTAGAAAACGCCCATGCATGTCTTACTTGACTCTAAAAAACAAGTGTTTGAAGTTTTGACAAGGAAGAGATTTCCATTTTTTCAGATGAGGATACTAAAGGTCAGAGTTGACCTTACTGTAAGTCAAACCACTAATAAATGGTGAATTTTAGGCAAAGACTCCAATGATTGTACAAAGAGTGCTATTTCTTATTTACTGTATTGACATGTTTTATATTGACCCTGTGAAGAAGCTTTGTTAAGAAACTGTATTAGTGGAGTGAAAATAGATGTGGGATAGGCAAGATAAGGGAGGGCATTTTAACAAAGGAGAAGCTAGTAGACCTGAGGGCTACAACTTTCATAATCTTTCCAACTTCCACAAAACTAACCCTGCAGACACCTGTGTCTTGAGTAGATACATTTTTAGCTCTGGCTCAGTTGTTTTTTTCATGTCATTGTCTTTTCTTTTTTTCTTTTTTTTTTTTTTCTCTCCCTAGTCAAAAATAAAGCAAACCTATAAAAAGTTGTGGTAGTTGGCCTTGGTGAGGATGCTTTCTTCATTTTGATGAGGATGGCTTTGTTTTCAGAATAACTCAGTGAACTGATACCTCAAATCTGCAAACACAGCATTCTTTGTAAAGTCAGGGCTGCCTTTGGTGTGTGTTGAAAGCATGACAAAGATGGGAAACATGAGCCCACTGATTCTGAGGACCTACGAATCACAGCCTCCTTGCTAATATTTTGTATTTTTAATGTTTGCCACAGTAGTTGGAAATAGTTCAAAAGTCTTGATTGGATTTACATAAAGATATCAGGCTTTCTGAAATTACATGTAAGGAGTAGGTGGGAGGAAAGAAAGTGAAGGGAGCGGGACTGTCTGTGTCACACAGTGTGAGCCAAAGGAGACAGATGCACCCTCCTGCCCCACTTCCTATAGAAGCCCCACGTGGCACAGGAGGGAAGCCAAGAAGCTGCGTGGCAACTGGCCACAATATTGCCCTGTTACTCTGTTTATGATGCAAAGTGTATGTGTTTATTTTAAAGAAATTAGACACATCTTATACATCTATTTACATTTAGAGTACACGTAAAACTTTTAATATTAGTAATCTGAGTACACTAGGTAGCAAAATAGAATAGAGGGAAAAGAGTTGATATTCAGCAGATGACAATGAAAAGTGGGGAGCTGATAACAACTTGATAGGAAGTAAAGTGCAAAAACACAGTAATATGTTACATCTATTAACATGAAAAGCTCAAAAGACTTAGGCCAGTTAGTATAGGGCCAAATCGTTTCAGCGATAAAAATCAACAGAATTTTGCAGGTATTTATAATGATGTTCCTACATGATCGCCATATTGCTTCTTATTTAGAAACATAGACCATGTAAAACTTATTTTCCAAAATTTACAACTAATGTGGTTAGAATAAAATAATACTTAAAGTAACACTTCAGGAAATTTTAGCTATTCCTAAAGAACAGTGAAATAGGTGCACTGTAAACAAAGCACCTATGAAACAAACTATAGACTGTTCATTTTGAATAATGATAAGCTATATGTTTGAATCCAAAAAGAAAAATGTGAAAGTTATTTGGTTTACATTTTTAGGATCTGAAAATCCAATATCACAAATTGCTATTACAGTGGGCAGCACCAGCTGCAAAGAACGACTTCACTGATTTTCTTGATAGTGATAATGGAAATGTGCACAGAGATTTATGTATCCCACTACATGTAGGCGGATTGATTCAATGATTAGCAATATGTTGCAGCTAACAGATTTGTGTTAAACTTAATCACATTGTTACGAATTACTAAACTTCCAATTACTCTAATACCTAAATTTCAACTGCAGAAAAATAAAGCAATGCCTTGGCAGCAGAAAGATGGACAATCACCATGAAGGGTATTGGGATAATAATCAGAGAACATCAATATATTGACTACGGCTGAGTGCTGGTGATGAGACTAGTCACAGACATCTTGAGCCCATGTAACTAATATGCCTCTCTTGCCTATATTACCAGCAAAAAGAAGATCACAAAGGTATGGGCACCTCTCTTCCCTTTCCCTTCCTCTTTCCATTTCCATTTCTCTTTCTCTCTCCCTTCCCCACCTCCCCTCTTCCTGCACGCCTGTCTTCTCTTGTCTTTTCAGCGTTCCTCTTCTTTTCTATCCAACCAGCCTACTTGTTCAAATTGTCTTTTCCGAGGGTTGTCTTTTCCTGAGTCTGGCAATATGGAAGTGATTAAATTAGCTGCTCACAAAGAAATCACTTGAGAAATTTAAAAAGAAAATTGACCAAAAGCAAAGTTCAGAAACAGCATGTCATTATCTTATATGAGAATTCTTGTAAACGAGGGCATAATTGTGGCTTGTGAGAAAAAGGCATATCCAAGTTATATCTTCTTGGTACTCCCTTTGAAACACTCCCGAATTGGTAATATTTTTGGCTAACCTCTTTACTGGGTAATTAATATATAAATTCCAAAAAATTTTTAATAGTTGACAAAACATCTGACTAGCCATAAAAACTGTGATTTTGGTTGAATTTCTAACTTTCTCTCTTTGCTTTGTTCAAAAATATTTGCTCCCTAATGGTCACATTTGCATCCAACTTCTACCAAGCCTACATATCAAGGAATTTTACCCATAGCAGTCTTACTTATGTCCCATGGAAACCTAGAATCTTAAGCATAGAATTTTCTTGCTTGCATCTAGCCCATATCTGAGTCTTTAAATATCTATTAGATTTTCCTGCTGTAACATTTTAATCCATATGTAACTTAGCTTGCATCTGTGATTTGAGTAACTTTTCATTCTTTTATTCATTCATCCATTCATATGTTCTACAAATATTAACAAGTTGCCTTGGCACCACTAGAGATAAAAGATGAATAAATAATAGATTCTGCTCTCAAGAAATTTACTATGGGGGAAACAGTAAAACAAAAGAAAATAGTGCATTATAATATAGTGCCCTAAGTGCTATTTATTCACTCAACAGGCTTTTGAGCTGTTACTCTGCCCCAAGTCCCAGATACTGTGCAAGGTAGAGCATATGAACAGATTGTCAAACAGAAGGGGAATTTAAATGGGAGAAGAGAGAATCTTCCAGAAGAGGTGATTTTCAGGAAAGTTGGTGATAACGGAGTAGGAAAGGAATGATTACATTCAAAACAGAAGGATCAGTGCCTGAGAAGTTTAGGAAGCAAGAAAGATCTGCTGGGCACATTGCAAAGTCTTGGTTATGGTTGGCCCTCAGAGAACCGGAGTTTGTCATAGCATCAATTATCAAATATATGTCGAATGAAGGAGCAGAAAGAAATGAGACATGAGACACAAGCAGGAATGATATCTTAAGAAACCTTGTATGCCATGCCAAGGAGTTTGGACTTCATCTTTCCAATTATGAGGGGAGAGATCCACTGAAAAGAATGGTAGTATGCACAGAGTGGGGAGTGTGGGTAAAAAGAGGTATGACCAACTTTGTATTTTAAATTTGTTAATTTGGTGAACTATTGATTTAGCATTATACCTTAAGAGTGGAAGCAGGCAGCTCAAAAGTGAAGTTGTTGCTATAATCTACATCTTAGTAACTTAAAATGTTATAGACCAATAGCATTATCCAAGTCACCTAGAAACTTGTCCAAAATGTAGAATCTTGGGTCATACATTCTGAATCAGATTCCTATTTTAATAAGCACATCTAACTGTTTCAAGTTCACATTAAAGTTTAAGATGCACTGATCTAGACCTTATTTTGTTACTGGTAGAAGGACTAAGAATAAGGAGACTTGAAGGGTAATACACTTGAACAAATTATCACACTTTATGAGTTAGTGTATGAAGAGAGGAAGATGTATGGGTAGATATTGTGTCTCCACATGAAGAAAAAGTTTAGAGAAAAAACTGTTACAGATCTATTGGTCTGTCCTTTTTCATTGATTTGCAAGAGAAGTAGTAAAATTGTTATGTAGCTAATTTTTGTTCTAAAGACATTACCAGGGGGAATGTTTAGAATTAAAACACAGAAAGTATTAAAGATTCAAAAGATTTTCTCTCAATAAGATTAGGAGTTTTTAAATTACATCTATCTTAACATTTCTCCCAATCTGGGAACATATCAGGGGCTGAAATAATACTTTGTCTTACTTCAGCTTAGTACAAGAGAAGCAAATCAAAGAGGTACAAAAGCAAGGAGACTGAAGAGAACACCAAAACCTTTCCCAAGTCACAGCTACAGTTACTGCTCTTTACACCATGTTGGAGAGAAGAAATCTTTATACATAAAGTTGACTGCAATTCTAAAAATCAAATAAATTTTCCCTGAAAATTGAAAGGAAGTGATACCTAATTCCTATATGCTAGTCATTGCCTAGTCACTGTACATATTTAATCTCATTTATTTTTCTCAGCAATCTTGTAAGATAAGAATTGCCCTGGCTTCTTTTAATTATGCAGATTTAATCTTATAGATATGAAAGTGTTTGCCCATGGTCAATCTGGAACCTCAACCCACGATTCCAATTCTGTCCTTTACCTATTGTGTCACACTGTCTTTTAAAACAGATACTTCTCCCCAGCAAGATACATGTGCATGCACAGACACATACAGACAGCAGATAACTCTGAATATGACCAGGAAAAAATTATAAAGATCTAATATCTTTATAAGATATTAGCACAAGCGAAGCTGAACATCCACACTGTGTGTAGAGATTTGCTCCATCCCAAGGAAAGAAGAGAATAGTACCAGAAGTCAAAAGCATTCCCCTGAGCCATAGAACTAATAATTTTGTCAGTTCCTGAGAGAACAAAGATTAGAAGCATTAATTCCAGATCAGTAATGCATGTCATTTGATTTTGCATATGAAACTGTTTATTAATTTTGTCACTACTGTTTAGTTTTATACATTCTGTTAGTCTCAATATTTCCTTTTGTTGTCTTTGTATTGTCTTGATGTAACATAAAGATTTGATTTAATTAAAACATAATTGAAATTATAGCCAGGAATGTGGAATCAGCTGAAAGCAGAATGATGACTTACTTACTGGGGTGAATTTTGTCTGTCCTAGAAGTTAAAAATTCATTCATATTTTGAGCATGTTCAAGAAAAGGTATCATGAAAAGTACAAACAATCAATGAAGCATGGATTTACCATTAAGAACCTAGCAATCTAGAATAGAAAATATGATAGGTTCAGTAACAATATAGTAAAATAATGTTAAGTACTATATGTATCACAGAGATAAAATGAGCTAGAAAATAAGTTTAAGTTATCTTGTCTGTGAAATAAACAATCCTTAGACTTCGTGATTGTTCAATACCCACTTGTCATTCTGCGATTCAGGAATTAGGACAGGATGCAGCAGGGACAGTTTGTCTCTTCTCCTTGATGTCTGAGGCCTCAGCTGAAGGATGTAAAGTCTGAGGATTGGAAGGATGCGAATGAGGATGCCAGATTCAAAGGGCTGAGGGGCCAGAACAGCAGGATCTCCTCAGGTTTCGTACTATCTTTTTTGTGGACTCGCCACTTGGTCTCTCAGCTTGGTCCATGTCTTAGCATGTCAAGTGGAAGCTATATGATCTTTCCTAGCATAGCCTTAGTGCAGTGACACTTCTGCCACATTCTGTTCATTAGAATCAATTTGTTACTGGACTTTTGGGACAAAAGCCTTAGCACTGGGGATTTCAAGAGTACAGGTTCAGCACCTGTGTTATAACACCAATCCAAGAGGTGAGCAGTGGGATAGTGTATGAAAGGAACTTTAATAAGCATGATCGTGCCAGGAGGACAGATGAAGAGGTTCAACATATGTACTTGGATAGTTGACAGAAATCTTTGGGTTTTCTAGGACAAAAAGAACAAAGGCAAAACTCGGGTTTTGAGGGTTGGGGGATTTGCAGAGCTGGCAGCATAGGTAATCCTGACCAAGTAGGTAAACCTAGTCAAGTTGTGGTGTGGTTGGTTGGTATCTCAGGACTAGTTCTGTGAGGTCTTGAGAGAGCAGACCTGAAGCAGAAGTGTGGTTCCCCATCATGAAATGACAACTCCTGCTTTGAGAGACAACCCCAGTTCTCATCATGGGGAGAGATCTCATGATGGGGTAGTCCGAGAAGTTGTGCTTTACCTGCAATCCAAGGTGTCTGCAGGTTTGAGACAACGAGTCAAGACTTTTAGGCCTCAATTTAAGGAATCTGAAACTGGGCATTATAAAAACTGGTAATTGGATATCTGTGCAAATCCTGACAAATTACTTCAGTTACACCTATCTTGGTGTCCTTAGTCTAGAAGGAGAATGAGATAGGCCGGGCAAATGTAGGGCACATAACCTTGTTATGTAGACATTCCGTAAGTGATTAACATGGGATCTGATCTCTTTTGAGGTAACAAGGGAGACATATAAAACGAAGCAAAGATGCCAAAATTTGTCATACTTTTAGTTACTCATTGAATATCTACAAGTCCAGCTTCTAAGTCACTGTGACAAATTCACTAAAGCTAGCAATAGAAGACCACCAATCATAGGAATGGTATTAAAGAATTTGTGGGCATTTTAAAAACCATCACACTGGGGTAATCAGGGAAAACTTGATGAAAGCACTAGCCTTTGAGCTGGGTATTGAAAAATGCATGAAGTTTTACTAAGCAGAGGTGTGATAAATGGAAGTAAACAAAGGGACCTGCATCATCAGCCATACAAGAACTGAAAGAACTGGTGAGGTGAGAGCTTTGGGAATGTAGGAAATGAGACTGAAACTATGCATGAGGGTAAAGTGAGACAGGACTTAAATTCTACTTTAAGTGCATAGATTTGACTCTAGCAGGAATGGAAAGCTCTTATAGTAATGGTTTCAATGTTGTCTGCCATTTGGAATCATCTGAGGAGCTTTAAAAATACTGAAGCCCTGGATTCCACCTCCAGAGAACCCAATTTAGTTCTTCTGGAATGTGGCCTAACTACCAAGGCTTTTGAAAGCTTCTCAGATGGTTCTAATGTTGGCCAAGGCTGAGAACCAACACACTAAAGGATTTTGAGGACAGGAGTTATATCAGGCATCCTTTGGCATTCTCTCTCTGGAAAATCAGTATGTAATTTATAGTAATTCTATTTTTGTTTGTATGGTTATTTGTCCTTTTGTAAAACCAGACTCCTGAAGGCTCTTCTGGCTATTTTGATGAGCTACCATGAAGGTCAATAACTCTGAATTCATTAAGATATATACTTCTCTTTTTTATCAATTGATAGTATACTTTTAGTGTATGTTGTATCTCTTCCAGAAGCCAAGATTTCTGAGAGCTCAGACTCTAACAGATCTGCCTTATCTCTAAAAATTGAGGTACTTATCAAGCAGGGTGTTCATGTCAGCAAGGTGGCAAAAGTTTTTAGGGCTTTAGTATCACCAGAATTTTTTCTGACAAGTGGAAAGAGTCCTCACTTTTCTCCACAGAATTAATACTCAGAGTTCTTTATTTATTATGAGGAATTGGCTTGTGTTGTTATGAAGCCTCAGAAGTCCTATTATCTGCCATCTGCAAGCTGAAGGCCAAGAAAACCAATGATATAATGCAGTCAGTGTTCTGAGGTCCTGAACACCAGGGGAGCAAAGAATAACTCCCAATCTGAGAGCTGAAAAGAGATGATGAAGTGCCTTAGTTCAAGTAGACTGAAAATAAAAGAATCAAATTCCTCGTTCCCACATTTTTTTTTATGAGGGCCCTCAAAGATTAGATGGTTCCTACTTCCTTGAGCAGGACAGTAGGTTTACTAAGCCCAGGCTAATCTTGACCAGGAACACTCACAGACACATGAAGAAAAATGTTAAATCTGGAAAACCCCTGGCCAGTAACACTGATAAATAAAATTAGCCATCTTACCCACCTTCTCATCTAGCCCCACATCCTAAGAATAAAAGGTAGTTGTTCTAAAGTACTCATAGCAGAGATCAATAACTGAAGTCATAAAATGAGCATATTTGTACATACTAAAAATTGTAAGTCTGGTAAATGAAAATTTCAGATACTGAATTAAGAACCACCGAAGTCATACTGAGTCATGCTGACATTCTATATCTCAGTGGCCCAATGGATTGATTTCACCATTGATATGTGAATATTAATTTATACTCAGTATACTTTCAAGTATGGCAGCATATTTGTTATTCAACAATTTTAGAAAGGAACTTTTATTCACATTTTACAGGTGAAGGAAATTAAGATTCATAGAAACTGTGATGTGGACAATGTCGTATATCTGGTAGGTGATGGAATTAAACTTGAGCATGTTTAGTGTTCTTCACACTGTAATATGTTTCTTAGCATCATATCAAACTCAGACATAAGGACAAAAATAATCTTGTTTCCTTTAATATATTTTCGAGATCATATTAAGCCTTTTAACATTTTTATATACATTTTCAGCACATCTACTTAGTAAAGAATTGAAGTATGTAAGTTTGCTATGTACTTTTAAAATTCTTTTTATTTCACTGGTATTTATGTCTGCTTTTTCTTTTTTTTTTTTTTTTTTTTTTTTTTTGT
>RJWM01006946.1:0-27109 GCA_004363535.1 Dasyprocta punctata | reverse complement strand
TTTGGCCTCCCAGAGTACTGGGCTTACAAGCATGTGCCACCATACCTGACTGGTATCTGTGTTTTTTAAATTTCAAAAGATTCCTTGCATTTATTATATAATGAATTTTTAGGGGGAGGAGAAAGTCATTTATGTTGTGTGGCAATAATTTTGGAGATAAAATGCTGAGTAAGATTGCCAGACTTTTCCAAAATGACCCTCTCTTGTGGAAGATACAATGGCAAAAAGTGCATCAAGCAGTTCAGATGAAGCTAAAGCATGATGTGTACAAGGGACTGATCAGGTTCCCTGTACAGTATTCATCCTTACTATATCCACTTCTTGGCCTTGTTCGTTGTCACGTTGTATGCCTTCAGCTAACTGCTCCATGCATTTTAGGTACTTCTAAGGAATTAGTAGGTCGAACATGTCATCTTACAATTCATAGACCTTATCAGCTTAATTTTATTTATTTAATGAATGATATTAATTTACCCATATAGCACTATTTTGTCATTTTTATCCACTAGTACAGCCTAACAATATCACCTCTTCAAACCCTGAATGACCACTATTCTTTTGAATTACCCTGGAATAATTGCCTATTACTCTTATTTTATGATGACACTATGCAGACATTTATTCTTATATTTCTCTCTCTCTCTGTCCCTCTCTCTTTCTTTTTTTTTTTTTTTTGTTTGTTTGTTTGGTTTTTTTTTTTTGGTACAGCAATCGAACTCGTGCTTACCAGGCAGGCATTGTACTGCTGAGCTATATGCCTGTCCCTATACACCTCTTTTTAATGTTTTTTTAATTGACACATAATAAGTGTAAATATTTATGGGATACAGTGTGGTATTTCACTACATGTATATAATATGTGATTGTATCAAGATAGATAGAGATACATGTCACCTTAAATATTTCTCCTTTCTTGTGCTGTAAATATTCAAAATCTCTACTTATTTGGAAATATGCAATTATGTGTTGTCAGTCACAGTTACCCTACTGTTGAAAGAACTTTAGAAATGATCTCTCCTGCTCAACTGCACTTCTGTACCTGTTCATTATTCTCTTTCCATTCCTTTCCTCCTTTCTCAGACTCTGGTAACCACTATGCTACTCTTTGCTTCTATAAGATTAACATTTTCACCTTCTACATATAAATTAGAAAATGTTGTGATTTGTCATTTTGTTCCTAACTTATTTCATTTAACATAATGTTCTGCAGTTCAACCCATGCTGTGACATACCTGTTTTTCAACTAAATCTTAAGTTTATTATAAAGGACAATGTCTTCGCCTTCTCTGATCTCAGCATCTGACTTAGTGCCCAACATATTTTCACAACCCAATAAAATCTTATTGGTGATAACAGCAATGTGAATCAGTTAAATATTATTGACTGCATATTATTTGAGAGCCATTTTATCTGACTCTTATTTGGCAAGAGCACAATATCCTCATAAGGAATCCAGTTTATGACCCTAAACACTAATGGATAGCCAGAAGTTGTCTATTGAACATTTCACTCTGAACATGAAAAGTTTTAGTAATTGTCAGTATGATCAATACTACCCAGCTAGCAAATGTCACAAAATCGTGTGTACTTTTTAATCCTGAGGACATTAAATGTCCCTAAGGTTCCTAAACATATCTGCCACTCTATTAGTAAAAAGGAAATATAGAATAATAGTTTATATTTATAGAATAGTATATAAATATTATTTACTACAACAACCATGTGAAATAGGTAATAATAGTGTTGCCATTTAATAGAAAACAGATCTCAATAACTTACTCAAGATCATACAGCTAATGAGGGAGCGAGAAAGAATTTGAATCTAGGCAGCCTGACTCCAGAGTCTGTGCTGCTAATCACAGCACATGCTACCTTTAAGAAATAAAATAAATGAGCCAGTAGTGGTACAAGCCTGTAATCCCAGCACTCAGGAGGCTGAGACAGGAGGATCACTACGAGTTTGAGGCCAGCCTGGACTACATAGTGAGTTTAATACCAGCCTGAATTATGGAGCAAGACCGTGTCTAAAAAAAGCAAAAACAAATAAAAAACCAAAAGAAATAAAATAAATGATACTATTCTCATTCTCAAGAAATGCATAATGTAGTTACAGTAAAGCTAATGTATTATGAAATAGGTTGGTATTCTATATTCTGTAATTACTGAGTAGATATGAACCAGTAAAATTTATTCTAATGAAAGAAATTTGAGTATTAGATCCCTTTTGCAGTTGGGAATGAAGGCCACATGAGAGCTAAAAGAGTCCCTAGGAGGTAGTACAGCACACCAGCTCAAGGTCGGCCAGTGATAGTTAGTTACTTTTCCATCTTTAAGTTATTTTCCATCAGTGTGAAAACGGAAACAGCTTTGGCTGAGGTGAAGAGGGCCTTTTATCTTCCAAGCAGAGGGAACACTTGGGAAGGCAGGCTGATGAGAGCTGCGGGGGAGCTGAACCATTTTAAAAACACATGAAAGGAAGAGCTTAAGAGAGAATTTTTATGAGGATGGCAAAGTCGAGGGTGTACACTTATGCACGCATGCAGGAAACGTGGGTTAAAACCGATCAGTGATTAAAATTCCTTAGACCTTTAAAATGCAAATTATTTGAAAAAAATGTCATATATTTGAAAAGTAAGCATTCTCATTTATGAGAGATACAACATGGTACTTCACTTTAGAGAAATTTTTTTAAGTTGCATGAAATTTACCAGCTCTTCAGTCCAAATTACCAGATGAAAATACTGCCTGCTGAGCCTTGGGAAAGAATTCCATTGATTTCTCATCCTTTTTAAACCTTCAGAAAGTGGTAGGGTGATTGAACTTTCCCTTTTCAACCTTTAGGCAGATAATGACACTGGCTTTATGTAAAATAACAAGACAATGTCAGAGTTTTTCAAGAGGGTAAACTGCAATGCTTTGCGCTGATTTCTTGGAGATTGAAGTCAGGCACACACATTTTCAGTGACTCCTGTTTTCTCTTTGTCCTTCTGGTCTTGCTGCTGCAGATTTGCTCTCTAGCACATGCTGCCCGCCAAGTTCTCATGAGCAGTGACTGCTCCGTCTCGTTCCCTGGGACCCTCTAATTACAAGGCTAAGTTTGAAGATTTCAACTTATTTCGGCACACACGGTAGTGACTCAAGATTTAATTCTCTCTTCAGGCTATCTAATTAATAAAACTCTCTAATTTTTGTCAGGATACATTCAGCAGGGGTTTAAATAACTAGTTCTCAAAGAGCCCTATTTTGCTATTGTCAAAAACTGTTCTTTAAATCTGCTAAAAATATCTCAGAGTACAGTAAATGGAATGCACAACTTCCTCCCCTTGTGAAGACATGGTAAGTTCCTTGTACATTTGGCTGTTTTAAATATATGTCAAGAGGAAAAAAAAAATGGGGAGGGGAATTTTTGGCACCAAAAACTATAGAGCTCAAGTGACTGAAGATGTGCCTGCACCATCCAAAAGAGTTGGGAGAAGAAACAGTTCAAAATTTCTAGGCTGATCACTTCTTCCCTTCTTAAAGTCCACATATTCTGCCTGAATAAATGAATTTTACCACAAATGAATTAAGTGGGAATTTCTTTTTTCTTCCAATAAATAAGGGAATTGTCCCTATGATTTCACTTTAATTTGGTTCCACCTTGATCAAGCAGTAAAATGATAGGAACTATGATTCATCAGTGACAAGAAACAGAAATTACACATGGAGGTCAAAGAACACACCATTATTTTGAAAAGATTCCCACAGATTTATGGCAATTACCACCCACTTACAAAATGTTAGACTTCATATAACTGCAGTGAAGCAAACACTTTGTGTCTCTGATTTACTGCAAGCAAATTGGCTCATGTATTTTTTTTAATTCAGGAAGAAAATATATCCCTGAGTATTTTATATGTACCAGATAGTAAAATTGGGCTCACTTATTTTTTTTTTAGTTCAGAAAAATTATAGGCTCATTCAATGAAAATTTTCTGTTGAACATCTTCTTTATGACAATGTTATAGTTGCTGAAAAACAGGGAATGAAACAGACAAAAAAATCTTTCTTCACTGAGTGTGCATTAAAGCAGAAAGAGACAAAATTTAAAATATAAGCAAATAAAATATGCATTATGTTAAATTGATAACTGCTAAGGCGAAATAATAGGAATAGGAAATGTGAAGTAACCTGGAGCATTGTAGTTTTAGATAGAGTAACCAGAGAAGGTCTAGTTGAGATGGTGACATTTGTACTAAAACTGGAAAGAAGTGAGGAGCTGATATTAGGAGGACGAATGTTTCAAAAAGAGGGACACTGCAAAGGCCGCTATAGCTGAGGCAAGCAGGGCAGGCCGGAGACACATCGAGCAAACCGATGGGATTGATACAGACTGAGCAAAGAGGAAATTAGAGACTTGGAGTTTTTCTGGGGTCCCAGACATCATGCTGGGTTGTATACATTATTAAAAGGATTTTGTTTTCTGCTCTGAGTAAAATGTTTTGTTTTGTTTTGTTTTGTTTTGTTTTGTTTTAATAGATAGAGGATTAAGGTAGGAGAAAAAGAAGTTCTGACATTTATGAAAGGGTTTCTCCAGCAATTGCTCTGAAAATAAAATGAGGTGTGGCATGATCAAAAGCATGAAGAGAATGATCAAATGAACTAGAAGGAAGGGATTGCCACTTACTGAGATGGACTGTGAGAATGAGGTTGGGGCAAATGCTAGCGCCATTTTGAAAGTATAGAATTTGAAAGATTCCCCTAAGATGTTTGAGTGAGATATTGAAACTTTATTTCAGAGATGACTTCAGGTCGATATATATATGGTTTTTTTTTTTTTAGAGAGAGAGAGCGAGAGAGTGAAATAAATGTGGTATAGATAGTCCGAGAAGTTCAAGTACTGAGTCCTTGGTAATGTCAACACTTCAGGGAGATGAAGGGATAATGATAAAACAGAATGAAAAAAACAATGATTACAAAAGCTGTGGAAGAGCCCGGCGAGTGTGGAGAGTTAATTCAGAGTCCTCTTCTTTACCTTGGAAGAACACCAGACAGAATTAAATGTACAAATACTGTAGCAGGGGAAATGCCTGTGAGAGAAACCTGGGGAAGGAGCCACACCAAGCCAGGACAGCTCAGATCACAATGCAAGTCTGATCACAAGTGAAGAGATGAAGGGGAAGGTGGAGTGGATGCAGTTTAAAGACGGTTCTGCAAGTCTGTTGGGGAGGCTTTCAGTCAAAGGCAGCCTTCTGAAGAGTGCTGTGTCTCACAGGAATAGGTCTCTCTTCTTATTCCTGCCACATGAGCCCACTGGAAGGACCGGTCATCCTGCAAACATGGTGATGGATCTCAAAGACATCAGATTGGGATTCTTGATCAGTTAACTTCCTTTAATTATGGGCATGTTTTCATGTCCGGCAAATGCGACTGCCCAATTATTCATTGCTGTATAATAACCAACATAGAGACTTGTATCGTAAACTAAGAACTTATAATGTAATGGTTGTATGAATTGACCGGGCTCAGCAAGGTGGTTCTTGCCTGATGTCTGTCATCCAACTGTCATCAGAGATTTATTGCATTTGGAGTCATTTGAAAGCTAGACTGGACTGAAAGGCTGAAAGATTTCCACATTCACATGCCATTTCCATGCGGCTTCCTAGGCAGCAAAGAACTCCAGGAAACAGGAATCTCCAGTCTTCTTAGAGGTTAGATCTAGAATTCAAAGTGTTATTTCCACCACATTCAGTTGTTCAAAGCAAAGACAACCCAGTCAGTCCAGTACAATGGAGTGAAGGATTAGACACTATTTCTCAATGTTGGGGCTGGGGAAGAGGTGGCATGCACTTGCCAGGAGGGAAAGGATTAATATCAGCTGTTTTTGGAGAAGAGCTACCTTGTCAAGTGAAGAAAATATTTGAAAGAAGGAGAAAGCAATCAACCATGACAAATACTATTGAGAGGTGATGGAAAATGAAGCAGAGATGTACTTAACAATGTGATTTTAATGAAATATTCTTTGCAATACTGTAGGTAAAAGTGCGACTAATATGGTTTGAAGAGAGTATGGGAGGGGAATTTTTTGAGCTAGATCCTATTGAAAAATTTTTCAAAGAGTTTTATTCCAAAATGAAAGAGAAAATTGAGATAGCAGCAGAAGCAGGAAGAGAGATCCAGAGAGGGTTATTTTGAACTGTGAGAAATAACAGTATAAATATGGTAATGATCAAATGAAGAGAGACTAAATGAAGATAAGTGATAAAAAAGAAGAAAATTGCTGAGTAATTTCTTTAAGGAAGAGTATGAGATTAAAGTACCAGACTATTTAGGCCTTTTTCAAGTAGTACAAGGACAGCTCATGAGTACAGAAAAATAGCTAGGGCATTTCTTTTCTGAGGACATCTTTTTTCTCACTGAAATATGAAACAAGACAATCCATTGAGAATGAGGATGAGGAGAAAGTGTTGAAGTATTTCAGAGAGGAGAGGCCTGAAAGTTATCCCAAAAAGTGAGAAAAGGAATAGTTTAGAGGATACGATGATTGCTATGCAACATCAGAGACTTTCTGGTGTTCATTAAAGGGTGACCAGCCAGCATCAGACTGTATTTTACTCATGTATCTCAACAACACAGTTCAAGCATGCACTAGCAGGAGAAATGGATTTAACCTACATTGTTGGTTAGTGAAAGGAGTAAGGTGAGAGAGAGTGAATCAAGAGAATCATTGGTATATTCAACTGAGTGATTATAATAATGGATCGTGGAGTTGAAGATGCTTACATTCATTACCAAAGGGATGTCCATCTCAAAATGCTATAATTCTATGCTTATGGATTTTAAAATTCTGCTACTGTTTGTTTTATTCATTCCTGCACTCCGTAAATTAAAACTTCCCCACATCTGAACAGCCTTTCCCAGAAAGCAGTGAGTTACTGAGCTTGGGAAGTATTCAGGCAGAGGCCAAGTAGAGGCTATGTGTGAGATAGCTAGGAGTTCATACTTCAGGAAAATCTTGGACCAGAATATTCTAGGAGGAGAGAATTGCTGGAGCTTAACTCTGATATTCTGTGACTCACCTAAGGATTAATTGTGCACCTGTTATTTTTAGTTCTCAAGAAGAGCTGCTAAGGGATTTGCAGAGATAGATTTGATAAAACTCCAGGATTGTTAAGCTTCCATATTTTTAAAGTAAGTTTAGAATGTATATATATATGTATTTAGTAGTTATCTGTTAGTCCTGCTCATATGCAGCTGCTACCATAGTGGGCAAGTCCCATGTTTGCCCTGACCCTACCACGTTATCCATAGACTCCAGGGTTGAGTAGCTTTATCTCTGAGACTTAGATCTGTGAGAGGGAAATGGTTTGTTTTAGCTTAATAACACATCTGAAAAATAGTCAATACAAAGGATTTTCTTATCCAAAGTCATTGGCATCCCCATTTGCTGCTATGTAAACCAAATCATAGTCTTCTTTGTATGGAATCAAATGTCAGCAGTATCTAGGACACTTCTATATTCAGCCCCTGCAATGAATTAGGGCACAGATGATGCATTCATTTCAGACAGTACCGATTGCTGCAGATGGACTTTTTATTTATCAGTTGGCATGTTCATTAACTTGGCAGAAATGATTGGTTTAATTGAGCTATTTTCTGGTTATTTTTTATATAGTGTCCTGGTGTTACTTTACATGCTTTGCACCTTCAGGCAGACAAACATCACCTACGTAAGAGTTTATTATTCTTGACATTTGTATCATTCAGAGGACACTAGTTCATGATTAAATTCAGTGTATGCTGGCAGAGTGGAAAGGCCATGAAGAGGGCTTTTTCCATAAGTTCCATGGTAATGATTGTGTGCTAGCAAAGTCCAGTTAGGTTGAAATTATCCTCCTACCATAAGCAAAAAGGGCTATCAATGACAAAAATCATTCTCAGATTACTGTTCACTTTCTGGAAAATCCAGGCCAGAGGTACAAAAAACATACATTGAAGAAAAAAGGATATATGATATAAATGAATCTTTTATGATATGTAAAATTTTGCCCCAAACCTCCTATAAATATTCCATGGAAGTTGTATTTTTAAATTGATCAATTTAAGAAAAAAGTAGATTTTTTTATATCTATTGCATAACATGAGTTGCAAGGAGACATTACTTACTATTTGTAATTGAAACTTTAAAAAAATGGGAGATAGTGTGGGTCAACTTTCACACAGCAAATGTCGCCCTATAAAAAAAGTCATCATGTGTTAGGGAAACAGACAAAGCCAGATCTATAGCTCTGGCAAGCAGGTGGGCAGATAGGTGGGCCCAACAGTGAAGACGTAGATAAGCAAGTTGGCAGGCTGTTCCAGCCATGTGCAGGGGAGGGCCAGTAAGCAAGTTTCAGAAAACAACAAGACAGTTTGGCATCCAGGAAACATCAGAAAATATGACTGGTTGTTATCAGTGTTAGAAAAGAGGATGCTTGCTTTGTGCTTTCTCTTCGTGGGCAGATCACCTGCTACATGTGGGAAGTCCTGGCCCACAGGCTTACAAGAAGCCAGAAAACATAAGGAGCTCAAGTGAATTCTACCCATGACTAGTGATGCTAAAATTATCCCCAGAATAGCCTTGTGACTAGTAAAGAATGGATCACTAGCAGAATCCTCTGTGTCTCAGACCGTAGATAATAGCAGTTGATGAATGCAGAACTCTTCTTTCTCTACCAGGGACTTCAATATTGTGCCATGTGTCACTGGACATGGAAACAAGTACAAAGCTGAACAAAGAGGCCAGATGATCTTTGTTAATGTTACAGAAGTCCTAAGGGGGTTAGAAGTCAATTTCTCTTGAATTTCCTACTTGAATATTACTCAGTTAAACATGAATCAGTAAACCTGTGGCTAATATGTTTGAATTTATGAGAAAAGGATTGATTGACCTGGAAACAATGAAAAAAGTAGTAGGTTTCAGGAACTGTTAGCTCTTCATAGAAGGATCAGGGAGTTGGTTTAGACAGTGTTATGGTTGATACATTGTGTCAACTTGAGAAGTTTAGAAGTTTAACTGAGAGACTCAGCAGGGAACCAGGGTTCTTACTTTGTAAATATCCTCATCCTGTGCAAAGGAGGGCAAAGTTATTGTGGGAGTGCTACACCTGCCCTGGTGGGAAAGGGGTGGCCTGCATACACTATAAGGGAGGAGAAAAGGCTTGTTTTATCCCTTTTGCTCTGACTGCTACCTTGAAGTGTTGTGCCGTGCCACCCTGCCTTGGAACCAGCTGATTATGGACTTAAACCTCCAAAAACTGTAAGATAAACCTTTCCTTCCTTCATTTTGGGTGTCAGGTATTTTGTCCCAGCAAGAGAGAAAAGTAAAAGTAACTAAGAAAGATAGTTTCTTTTTCACCTAGGCAAGAGTGCCAGTCTTGATATTCTAAAGATTCTCACTGCCATCCTTAACATTCCAGAGAGCTCACCACTAAATATAGGCATAGTAGAAACA
The DNA here is from genome assembly GCA_004363535.1 of Dasyprocta punctata. NCBI lineage: Eukaryota > Metazoa > Chordata > Mammalia > Rodentia > Dasyproctidae > Dasyprocta > Dasyprocta punctata. The sequence continues at coordinate 17,637 of RJWM01006946.1, read as the reverse complement.
AAACCCACAGGTCCAGAGTAGGGTTCGAGTGATTCCTAGATATAAACACCTTTTTTTTTTTTCTTTTTGTCTTGTTGAGACAGGACCTCCTTATGCAGTTCAGGCTGGCCTTGAGCTCACTTTGTTTTCCAGATTGGTCTCGAATTTCCAACAATCCTCCTGCCTCAACCTCCTAAGTGCTGGGATTATGCTATAAAGATTGTTGATAAATTCTCAGTGATTCAAATGGATATTATTATGGTTTGTGTATAAATGTCCCCCCAAAGCCTCCTGCAGTCATGAGTGGCAGACCTTTTGAAAGCAGCTGAGTCTAGCGTTTGTGATTGGTTTGTTGTCTAGCACTGGGATTGGTGGTGTGAGGGCTGTACCCGCCCAAGGGCAGGTAGCTGGCACACAATATAAGGGAGGGAAGAAGGTGTGCTTTCCGCTTTTTTGCCCTTTTTTCTCTTGTCACTTCCAGACACCATGAACAGTTACCCCTTTGCCACACCACCCTGCCTTGGAGCCAGCTGAGTACAGACTGAAACCTCCAAAAACTGTAAGATAATTAAATCTTTCTTTCCTTCATTTTGGGCATCAGGTGTTTTGTCTCAGCAATGAGAGGAAAGTAACCAAAACAGATATCATGCTTCATCTAAGAGATGTCCATTCTCTTAAAAAACCTGTATTTCTCAGCTCTTATGCCAAACTATGGCTTCAAAATTTTGGCTGAGAAAAGTAGAAAGCAAATGGAGCTTTCTAGTTCCAGGTAGTATAATCTGCTTCCAGAGTATATTTATTAATTTTTTTTATTTAAGAGAAAATGGACACAGAAAAGAGAAACAAAAAGCAAAAGAGAAAACAAACAACAGCAACAAATCCAATACGGTAACATTACAGGTTTACAAAATGAGATGATTGGAATTTGACAGTGGTTGTAATATTGTGTATCTTTACCTTCAAAGGGGTTGTTCAGATTAACAGATATAGACATATAGAATTGATCTAATCATATGAGTATTAACTGTTCTTTTTCAATAGCTAATGCATTTAGTAATATAGTTATTTTAAATATCTTTGTATACCTATTTATAAATTTATGTCTTTTTTCTTTTCCCTTCATTCTTTCCTCCTTTCCCCTTAGAATACCTCTTGTTGTCTTTAAAATAACTGCCCATATCATCAGGCCTAATATAATCAAACAAAATAGTTCAAAATAACACCAATAAAAAATAAAACAATGGTCACAGAAAAGCGAAACAAAAAGCAAAAGGGACCAACAAACAACAATGACTAATCCAATACTGTAACATTATAGGTTTACAAAATGAGATGATTGGAATTTGACAGTGGTTGTAAAATTGTATATCGTTACCTTCAAGGGGGATGCTCAGATTGACAGACATAGACATGTAAAACTGATCCTGTCACATGAGCATCAATTGGTCTCTCTCCATAGTTAATGCATTTAGTAGTATAGTCATTTTAACCATCTTATGTATACCCACATATAAATCTATGTCTTTTTCCTTTTCCCTTCCTTCTTTCCTCCTTTCCCTTTGTAATACCTCTTATTATCTTCAAAATAACTGCCCATACCATCAAGCCTAATATAATCAAACAAAATAGTACAGAATTAAACCAATAAAAGATAAAACAATGGAAGCAATACATAGTAATACAACATTGATTTCTATAATACCTCATATTATCTTCTAAGCAGTTGCCTATATCATCTGTTATAATATAATCAAAAGAACCAAAATAGGTTAAAATCACTCAAAACGGAACAATGAAAGCAATACAGGGTTTCAAAACAAGGTGATCAAATATCAATAAAGGCTACACTAATATATTTTGTTATCTTTGAAATAACTGTCTATGTCATCATATATAATGAAATTAGGCAGGTCGAGATAGAATAAGATCAAACTAAACAGCTCATTGAAAACAATACTGGACTCAAATCCTAATGATGGATTATTCAATTGTCTGCCCCGCTCGGTGATATCCCTCTGCTGCTGTTTCTGGAGCTGTGGACATTTTATCTCTCTAAAATGTCCTTCGGTATTCTTTGTAGAGTTGGCTTGGTTGTCATAAATTCCTTTAGTTGTTCTTTGTCGTGGAAGTATCTTGTTTCTCCATTGATTTTGAAAGATAATTTTGCAGGGAACATCAATCTGGGTTGGAAGTTGTTTTCTTTCAGGGCTTGAAATACTTCACTCCAAGCTCTTCTTGACCTGATGGTTTGTTTTGAGAAGTCTGTCGTGATTCTGATGGGTTTTCCTTTGTAGGTGATCAGTTTTTTTTTCTCTAATAGCTTTTAATATTCTGTTTTTGTGTTGAATTTCTGGGATCTTGATTATTATATGTCTGGGGGTAGGCATATTTTGGTTATGTTTAGCTGGAGTTCTATATGCTTTTCTTATCTGAAAGTCACTTTCTGTTCCCATGCTTGGAAAGTTTTCTGAAATTATTTCTGTAAATAGGCTTTTAATTTGTTTTGTATTGACCCCTGCTTTTTCACTCACACCTTTTATTCTTAAGTTATGTTTCTTTGGGTTGTCTTGCAGCTGTTGTATTGTTACTTCCAGGTTTCTTGTTATTTTTAAGAGATTTTTCCTTTCATGATCCCAAGCAGCAAACCTGTCTTCAAGGTTTGAAAGTCTACCTTTAGTTTCCTTCAGGTGGTTTTGCCAACTTTCATTGGAGTGATTTCCTAGTAATCTCTTTGAATCTGTCTCATGTATTCTAAGTGTTTTTTGTAATGTTTATTCCATGTTTCCCTCGTCTTCCTATGCTCTGTTTTTTCATCTATGTCTCCTTTAGAGATGCCTAGCAATTCTTTTATTATGTTTTTCATTTTTTCTTTTAGTTGAGTTAGTATTTCTGTTCTAATTTCTTTTATAGCTTCATGAAGTTGTTTCTTTACTTCAGTTGTCATCACCTCAGAACCTTCAGTTGTGGGACTCCCGACCTCTTCTGTGTTTGCTTCTCCTAGGTTTGTTCTGCTTGGATTGGAGGCCAGAGACTGCCTTTTGCTTCTTTGTCTTGACATACTCCTGGGTTGTTCTGGACAAGTGTGAACCGGGGATTTTGGTATTACTCACATTGTCTGTAATTTCTTAAAGTTAGACTGGTTCTTCTAACCAGTGCTGATTGTGGATATCTGATGGTTACCACTAGATGTGCTGTTACAGCACTGTCTGCTGCCTTTCCCCAGCCCACCGTGGCTCCCCAATGTCTGGGACAGTGCACAGGGGCAGGGCCTGGGAACCTGGGCTGGTTATCCACGAATCTTCCACTATCACCCCTAGGGTGCGTGTGGAGCCGTGGTCTCCAGACCGAGCTGGTCACCCATCAGGACCCTCTGGGGCTCAGTCAAGAGCGACCTGCATGGGACTGTGCCCAACCAGGAGTGGCTTTGGCCCCAAAATGGCTGCCAGTTCCTCCCTCTCCTTCGCGGTGGTTCAGGGTCTGTGCACTCACCATCAGCCAGTCTATCCTCCAGGTCTGCTCGCCCTGTCCACCGCCACTCTCCTCTAATGCCGCCTCTCTGGGCGTAGGCCTCCAGGGTTGTTGCTGTCACTGCAGCTGCAGCTCTCCAACCGTGCAATCCAAGGTTCCAGCAACTCCTTTCACAGAGTGGGTCCAGCTCCAGGCAGACGTGCTGCCAGCCACCACCCACCTTGTCCAAGTGCCTCTTTCCACTCTTTCTGTGGGCTTCAATGCTCGCTTTAGATTCTCCCTGGGTCCAGAGGACCTGCCTCCCTCCTTCTTGTCTTCCCCGTGTTGCTATATTCCAGCATCTGGATGGTTTCTTTCAGGGAGGCCACTTACCCTGCTGTTTACTGTTCCTCCATTTTGTCCCACCTCTTGTCACATCTGGCCTGCCATCTTTGCAGATACGTCAGGCTTGGCAGTTGCAGTTCAGCCCTCCTCAGATCCTGCCCCACCACGTGCGCTCCCTCTCCCCCCACCCTGCCCTCGCCTATTAATTGTTTTAATGAATTTTCTGAGAACTGACTCTAGAAAATTCTATGGCATTGCAAGATACAGAAGACATGGAGTGAGTAAAATAATATCTCTCACCTAAATTTCTTCATACAGTCTCATCTTCTCACTCCTATTAGGGTATTTGTAATCTTCCCTGGTGATGTATATTTTGAAGCTCACCAAAGCCTCATTTTTTATCTTTCAGTGTTACACTATCTCTTTCCTCAGTAACCTCAACTATACCTGTGACTTCAGAGATCATTCATGCACCAATGAGTTCCAAATAAAAAATTCTACCTTGGCAATTCTCAAAATTATGGTCCTTAACCTAACAGCAACAGTATTGTCTGTGTCCTTGTTAATGACTCAAAGTGTCACTCCTCTGTTCCCAGATTTATGAAATCTGAAACTCCAGGGGCAAGGTCTAGTGATCTGTGGTTTAACAAGCTCCACGGGTGATTCTGATGCTTCATAAAACCTGAGAATGGCTTTGATTTGTGCTATTTTTCTGTACTCCCTGCTCATGTAGCCAACCAACTGCAACTTCAAGGCTATCTAACAAACGTTCCCAAAATGGAAACCCGTATCTTCTTCAGTCCACCCTGCAGTGTGCTCCACTTTTGGTATTCCATATTTCAGTAAATGGTATCATCACTCAGTTTCTTAAGCTGGAAATCTAGGGTCATACCTGAAAGTTGCTTCTGCCTTCCTCCATATTCAGTTAGTCACTGTACTGTGTTTCATTCTACCTCCAGAGTGTGTTTGACACTTGTCTGCTTCCTTCCATCACTGATACCATTGCTCTGTTCTCAGTCATTATCATCTTCTGCCTGTACCACTGTAATCTTCAAACCAGTGTCTGTAGCTTCTTTTGGCTCAAAAAATTCTATTCATGTGCTTTCCAGTTTTGATTACATCATGCCTTAGCTTAAATCCCTTCAAGGACCTGAATCTTTAGTAAGTTCTACAAAACTGATGCCTCTCAGAGTGTAAGTGGCAAATTAACTGAATTACAATCTCTTGGGATAGGGCTTAGAAATTTGTATATATGTATGGTATCATGTAAAGTGTCCCAATCACAGTCAATTCTTATAAAATTTCATTTTATAAAATGTTTGATATTATTCAGTTTTCAGAAGTAAATACTGTTCTCTTTCACTAAATACCTAGGGAGAGTTTAATTACTGAATCATTTCAAGAAGATATTGATAGAAAAAGGGTTTATTTATTTCATTCACATTTTTTAAAATTTGTTATTTTGCTCAAAAATGTGTTACTAATATTTATGATGGTAACTTCATTCATTAAAAATATGATATTAGCAGTAAAATGGTTAGGCAAGTTAGATATTAAAATTTAAATCTATTTGTGTAATTTTTACAAATAAACATAATACATAATATGATAATTGCAAATGGATTATGAAAGTTATCAAATTATAGTATTTCATTTATCATAAAATACTTAGAAAAGTGTTATAATAGTTTTAATTTTGAATTTCACTTTTTACAGTATTTAAGAAATTCAGACCACCATTCTAATCCAGGGTAGTGGTGTTTGGAGCATGTTTCTCCATCCCAGCTGGCTGAGCTGTTGACTGATTTAAAAGTGTTGAAAATTTAATTTTATTTGTAAATAAGCAAATTAGACAGAATATTCCTATATGTTGTTGGAAAAGAGGTTATTACCCAAATTGAAACACATTTAATAAGGGTGACTCCTGTTCACCAGAATAAAACTCAAAACAAAAGAACTATAATCTCCAAAAAATAGTAAAAATATTTTTATGAATCTCTTATGGTCTGGTGACATAAGTAAAGTCAATTCCTCTTCACTTAAAATGTCTGGAGTTACTCTATTCTGGTTAGAATGCTTCCCATCCTTTTTCTGCATAAAGTGTTTGTGCCTTCTGTTATCCTGTGTTTCTTTCCTGCTTAAACAGATTTACTTGGGGAAAACCTATTCTCCCTTCATCTTACAATAGTTTTCCTCCGCCCCTTTACCCTAGTATAAAGGATTTTTTTCTATGATTTTGCTCTCTGTTCTGTTGAAGTTGGACCTGGGGAGGTATCAAATAACAGCTTGGAGGCAAAAATATTAAACCAAATACTTCAAATAATGCAGAATACTAAAAGCAGGAAGAATGGAAAACTCAAAGGGCAAACGTAGAAATTAGAGGAAAAGAAACTTTGCACTATAGCAGGAAAGACAATAAATATAGAAGTAAAATACATAGTGATGAATGCCAGAAAGGACAAAAAAATAAAAAGAAAAGAAAGAAAAAAAAGAAAGGGAAAAAAAAGGAAAGAAAAGAAAAGAAAAAAGAAAAAATTTGCATGGGAGGAGGTGAGCCATGATTCTCTCAGGAAGCAGCAATAAAACTTTAAAAAAATAGACTGAAGAAGACCCTGCAGTAGGAGCATGCCCAGCAGACATCAGTGACAGTAGTGTGGCTAGAGCTGAGTAACCAAAGGGAGAGAAACAGGAGCTAAAACCAGAGTGCTGAGGGTGGACCAGCTTATACAAAGCACTGCGGATAATTGAGAGTACTTATGTTTTTACCTCCAGTGTGCTGGTTGTTGGGTTTTTAGCAGAGAGGTGATGTGATGTGATGTGCCTAGATCACCCTGGATACTGGGTTGAAATTAAACTGAAGTGGAGCAAAGGTAGACTGAAAAGGCCAGTTGGGAGATAAAAACATGCAGGTGAGATCTGATGGTGACTTAGACAATGGTAGTGATGACTGAAGGTGGTGAGAAGTAGTTGGAAAATGAGTAAGATTTGAAGGTATAATAGATTTTACTAAGGGAAAAATGTTCCCAAGTAGTTACAAGTTTTCTGAAAATAAGCTTATGAATAATACCTAGAATAATATCTAGAGATCTTTTCAAGCCATGTCACACTCCCCCACACAGCAAAAAGGCAAAAGATACTATAAAGATACTGTGGGGTAGGAATTATAGCAGCCGGTCAATGCCTAGAAATAGGTTGTTGACTTTTGTGTGGGCAATGCTGGGCTCTTTCCATTGCCTGGGGCCAGAGACAGTCAGTGGCCTACCTGAGGCTGGCATCACTGGGGACAGGGTGGTACAATTAGATATGACACAGCCACAAAGGAAGGCCAGGTGGAAAGCATCTGAAACTGCCTAATGCAATTAGCTCAATGATAAAAATGCACAGACATGTGGTAAAGATTAAAATCTGAATTTTCAGCCATATGCAGCCCCTTTAGAAAGATATTTTCTCAGCAGGGTGGAGGCATGGGTTGGAGAGGTGAGGTGAGGGGACTGGTACAAAAAGTCAGAACACATGGAGTTGAGCATTTGCTTTTGAGCTGAAACAGATTCTCTTCCAACTGACAACACAACCAGAACTCTCAACTTCGTTCCAAAGGTTCTTTGTTCTCCTCTTTGAACATACATCTGCTAGCTGACAGCTTGGGGATTTGAGCATTTAATTCCCTTTCCTGCCAGGAACCAACCCTTCCTGCTAGACTCAAGACTAAATGATTGCCAAAGTAGCCAATTAGTCCTATCTCCTTTCCAAAGGAACACCAGCTACATTTCCATGTGAGATGGAACATTCCCAGTTATAAAATCTACAGAAACAGAAATTGGACAAAGGAAGAAAGGTGGTGTTTTGAGATAGAGAGAATGGCCCTTAGAAATTATGAGAAGTTGGATAGAATATGCCTAATCCAGGTCCCCGTGCACACATTTTATTTTGGGTAATAAAAGTTTGTTGTCACAAAAAATGAGAAGATCTAATAAATAGTGTGCAGGATGATTCTTACCTACTAACAAAATATCAAGTGTCAAATATCATAGTGAAATATCATTAGGAACAGAAGTAAAGTAATCTTTCTTTGAATATTGCTGTGGCCCCATTTTTCTTAATTCTTTTTTGCTTTCATTGGCTTTTAAGACATTGTATATTGATTGATGACAAATCTCTACCTCTTCAAGATTATTGCACATTTTTCACTTTTCTTCTTTCATCTGTTCTTCACTGTAGCTCCTCTAATATCATCACACATAATTGCATAGAATTATAATATTTTGTCAAGCAAATCACTAAGGCTCAAAATTTACTCTAGTCAGGTCAAAGCTAAGGAACACTAAACTTTCTCAGGATATTAGAAAATATTTCTCAAGATATTTTTCTTTCAGAAAGACACAAATATACAAGGATTCCTCAGACAATTCATCACAGACAAGCAGGCCCCTAAGATACAACCTCAATTGGTAGAATCCTAAGAGTGATTTCTGAAAGAGTAGTTCAGAATCAGTGCCCTTAATAATATTAGAAGGATAAGTATGATATTTAGACTTTATACCATTAGACAAATCTAATTAATCAAGAACTTTGAGATTTTTCATTTCACAACTTTTGAGAGCAGGACAATTGGGAAAGTGGTCAGCATAGCTGTCCATGGTTCTGAAAGGGTGATAATTCAGAATGATTCATTTAACAATGCTTGCTAATGTCTAATGGATTTCCAGTATCCTTTTGTATCACGCATTAATGGCTATCTGGAAAACTGCAATTGCCATCTTTCTGTAAAATTCAGTGACTTAAAACTTCCCTTTCCTTAAGATGCTACATTATGGCCAAATTCCTTGAATTGCTGTAAAACTGAGGTTTGAAAAATAAAGATCTGTATGAAATAATTAGGTAGTGTTGAAGAATGAAGAATAGAATGATGTTAAAAATTGGCCACACATGTATTTATATGTAAAGTTCAAATATTTTTTTAAAAGAGGACTTTAAAATCTGAAAAGACTCAAATTTAAACTAAAATACACAATAGTTCAAAAACAGTGAAATATCGATGTCAACTTACTACACTAGAGTCCATAAGATGTAGTAGAAAGTAGTCTGGATCTTCACATAATTTAGATTAGAGAAGCATAATATGGAATTATCTCAAAGAACTATGCTGGACCCAAATTAGATTATCAAGGACAACAAGCCACTTCCTTTATTACAAGGTAACATTTATAGCAGAAAGTGTCTGTGAAAGCTTAATTTTGACCATAATGTAGGGTCCCTTTCAATGGGAACCTGGATGGAGTAAGAAGAGAACACAGTTAATGGCTATCAGTTTTGTATAAATACGTGAATTTTTCGATGACAAGAAGTTTACCCTTGAAAGATAAATGATTCACCTAGCTGCAGAGGAACTTTTAAATGATTTCATTCCTTAGTGGAGATTACCTGTTTCCATTTACAGTAATAGAAAGGACATGTGTTATAGGTTATGTTATAGAATGAATAAAGTCTTTAGTACATACCAATAATTCTGCCACTATTCTTGTCATTTGCTAAAGTGCAGAAGGAGAAAGAGATGCAAGAGAGTATTCAGTTAATTAAAACCTTTAAAAACATAATATTTAAATATTTTTAAAACTTTATTTTTGCTTTCATGAAAATGAGGATCACAACAAACAGGAAAATGAATGAAAATTTATAGGATCTTTGTCAGGTTGTGCCATATTTAGCATTCATGGCAACTCACATATCCTATAGTGTTTTGGATGCAAAATTTAGATACACACACCATGTAAGAAAATTCCAGTACTAGCACACAACTTTTCCAGTATTTAGCACTCAGTGAAATAAAGTGCACTAAGCGCTTCTATCCTGCATCACTATTGGTGAAGCTTAGACAAAAGAAACCAACTTCTCAGGATAACAACTAAGTCTCGTTTTAGAAGCCAGGATTTGAAGGATGCAGAGTATGCCTTCAAAGATGCTGAAAAGGCCTAACATCTCTTGGGCTAACATAATCTTTGAAAGTCTTGGCTTTGTTTAATACTAAATAATCCATAGAAAATGCAGTATCAGTGAAATTCTTCACACTGAGGCTATACCTATCCAACATTTTCTTCACTGTATATGTCTTTCTTTGTGAATCTGTATCTTTAACTTTTCTTCTTTTTGTCAATGTCAAAAAGGTTTTCTACATTTATATTGGAATATATTCTGCAGTGTGAACATAGCTGGGAGCGTATAATGCCTGAAAAATTACTAATGTGTTTCTAGAATAATTATTCTACAACATGGAGTAAAATGAGGAAAACTCTCACCATTTCCCAAGTGTGCTATATTCTATGCCACTAATCTTAACAGCAAGTATGGAATATGTCTACAGTCACAATCTAAGATGAGTTTGGCTCAGCATTCTACTTGTAGTCATTTTCCTGTTTTCTTTCTGATTCATCCTTGTTCTCCAACTCTGCAATGTATTGTGTGGCGCTAAGCCCTGCAGATTATGCCCTAAAGGATCCCATGCCAACTGATTTCCATTAGATTCAGTCCACTGAAGATGTTAAAGAGCAGGTGAGAGGGAAAAGCCAGAATTTCTCATTCTCCTTCCTGCAGCTTTAGAAAACACTTCAGCAGTGGCTTCATGTGTATGGTTTCTACTCCTTTTAGATATCTCCTTCCAATGCCCTAGAACCTAAATGCAGTCCACACTTGTATGTTAGTAAAATATTTACTAACTCTGTCCCTTTTGTGCCACAGTAGGTACAATAGACACAGCAAGTTTCTTCATGTCCCATGTCTGAGCTGCCTGCCTAGTACCTTCTTCCCTTTAGCTCTTCCAACACTTTTAAATTAGTGTCAACATTAAATTCCTTTTGCTTTATTACTAGTTATAGATAGGTCTGCTTCCCTGAGTAACATTGATTGTCACCATGAAGAAGAATGTAGGTAGTTAACTTCTGTTTGAAAAGTTAAAACAGTACCAAAAATAGCATCTGGCGGTGATAACCGGAATTTATATATGAACTTTTGACCGCTAAGGGTACATTGCTGTATTGGGTAATACTATGTACCCCCAAGTCTTCATATACTCTTGATGGGGCTGAGTCTGTCCCTTGTGTTCGATTTGTTGTGTAGCGCCGGGATTGATGATGTGAGTGCTGCACCCACCCAGGGGTGGACTGAGGTACAATGTAAAAGAGGCAGGTCTTCCCCTTGCTAGTTTCCCTGCTTCCCTCCACCCTCTCTTGCACGTGCCCTCTCTGGTCAGCGCTCCTTGCAGTTGTGGCTGCCGTCAGTGGCAGCCCTGCCATGCCACGCTGCCTCAGAGCCAACTGAGTGTGGACTGAAACTCCCAAGAAACCGTAAGAAATAAACCTTTCCTTCCCTAATTTTGGGTGTCAGGTATTTTGTCTTGGCAATGAGTAAAAAGTAACTAAGACAATTGCCTTTGACATGTACGGTAGTTTTTGCTAATCCTTTCCTCAAAAAAGACATTCTCTGGCCATTTAAAATAAACCTTGAATAACCTACATGCTAACCTGAATGTCGTCTCTTTGTTGAGAGCATGAGGATACTAAAGCAATAGTTCTTAACCTGGGCTTCGCATTACCATAATCCAAGCATAAGAAAATCTCATGCATTTAAGACCAATCAACATGGGCAAGCCAGAGAGTGGAATTCCAGCAACAGTATTTTTCAAACCTTTCTAGATAATTTAAAAGTGCAGCCAGAATGAGACAAACTGTTGTTCTTCCACTGACCCGGGGTGTGGTGACCATAAGTCAGAGTTAGTAGACTATGGAGCCCATTCCCATGATAATACTTGTGAGTAGAATTTGAAGTTGTTGGGGTTGTGGCAATTGTGACAACCTACTGTTGCCTTTAATCCACTCTCCCTGATCTTTATAGCTAGACTCTATTACAAGCACTTTAAAAATTCATTATAATTACACTTTTTACATTCTATTACTTCAAAAGATTATAAATATCTTTATCCTGTATTTTTAATCCTGGTTAATGGAGCTACTACCCTCCAATCCCAAAAACCTAAATGACTCCTTCAGAAACCTAGGAGTCATCTCAGACTTCCCTCACATTTAGCTTCACCCTCATCACCACTGAAAATACATTCAGTCTACTACCAAGTCATCGTGACCCTGATTATTAAATAATATTCAACCTTCTGTTTTCATTTCTGTGCTCGCTGACTTGGCCAAAACCAGTGGTTCTTAACCCTGGCTTGCAAATTAGCATTACTTTGTGAGTGAAGGGGTCTATAGAAATTAAAATAATAGTATCTTAGAGTGAGACTCAGTCATTACATAGTTATAAACTTTACCCACATGATTCCAATGGACAGCCAAGTATGATGGTGACTTACCTAGATTCATATGTTTTTCTCACCTAGACATTGTAACTTCCCTACTGGTCTTCTAATTTGATATTACTTTCGATTCATCTTCTACATTGCTTCCAGAGAGGTTCTTCCAAAATTCCAATTGGATCATGTTACTTGATAGTTTGAAATTCTCAAGCAGCTTGTTATTACTTGTAGGGGAATAACATACACATCTCCATATATGAGATATGAAAGAAAAATTCACACCTAGAGATACATTAGTTCTGCTCAAATTCTATGTTTATCCAAACTATACCATCTAGGGAAATAACTTCATCTACCAGAGCTGCAAATTCTTCAGCTGTAAACTGCCTCGTGAGATAATGTATACAAAATTTTTGTCACTGTGCCAGGCACATTGTGTCAAGAAAATAAAAATAGGTCTATCTAGGAGTTTGTAAGGTGCTACCTACTTCTTCTGTCTCGGTGTTACTTCTATTATTGCCCACTAAACTCCAACGTCACAGTGCTGTTGAAGACCCTATTATAAAGCAATTTTGCAACTGTGTCCCTCTTTAAGTGTGATTGCCTTATTTTAAAGAACTATTCTCCTGTCTCCCTAGCCAATCCAACTCATTACTTAATCCTATTCAAAGGATTACTTTTGTTAGGTTTTCCTCGTCCATCTCCATCTTTGTAAGCACTTCCTTCCTGGCAACTGCAATCTCAGTCTGGGCCTGATTTCATCATGTGTTGCTGTTGTCTTAGGAATAATCACAGCTGCAAAATACAAGCACCATTTCAGAGGTCTCACCCCAAGTGGCAGGCTAATGAACACATTTCTGTGTGGCAGCTTTCCATGATTCTAAAGGCTTTGTCGACATGGGAAGAAGCTCAAATGGAAAACCAGGCCAGACCTCATTATCTTTTTCTACCAGGGAGTAGGAGTAATTTGACACCAAAGATAGGTGCCCACTATTTTATAATGAGCAAGGGTAAAGTAAATTTGCTTTGTTAGACCAACTAATACCCATGTTCCAATACATGGTTCAATGTATTTCAAAATTATTTGTGTGGGTATGATAAGATATAGTTTATCAAAATTACAAAGATTCATCCAGACACAGTGTGGTCACTGACAGGATTATTTCAAAAACCTTTGGGGGAGCATGCCAAGTTGATTGTTGGGGGATTTGGGGTTTTTTTTCTGTGTGTGTGGGGAACCAAGTTCAAAAATGAAAATGCTGTCTTCCAAAGTTCAGTTACACAAGGTGGTACATTTACAAGAAATTATCATTAAAATCGTGAATTAGCAAAATGTTCACTAAATTTTTTAAGGCAATTTTTTTCTCTTTTAAATATATGCAAGGAAGTTTACCTGGATGTTTTACTAAATGGAGATGTTCTGTTACATTAGCAAATTGATAAGACTAGTAGACAATGGACACGTTGGATCTATGGTGGTAAATACTTCTAATGTCCTTAAAAACAATATTTTTTCCTCACTGGCTTCATTATTCTCCCTATGATCTGCTTTGTGCCATTAATTTTATTTCTTAGCATCTGCTTCTTTTATAATTTCAAAAGAATTTAGGCCTATCTGACATTCAATTTTCACAAAATTTGAATTAGTTTAGATTCATGACTTTTTTGGCCTTTCTTTGTATCAGCTCCCAATTGTGTCTGCCATGTCTCCCTTCCTCCTGCATTCATCTCAGACACCCTACCTTCTTCTTTCCCACTAAGTGACTATGAAAGGCTTATGTTAAATGAACACAGTCAGACACTGAGCTAAACTTTCATAAATTATCTTACTTAATGCTGACAATATCTCCATGGAGCAGTTACTATTGTCATTCCGTCTTTAGTGGATCAGGAACCTGCATTTCCCACGATCATCGAGCCAGTAAGACATGAAGGCCACACATGTTTTTTCCCCACCTTGGACCCTGCCATTTCCTGCGGGTTCACAGAAGAAAAATATTTCTTCCCTGAGTACTAAACATTGTCTGTGATAGATCATAGAAACTACTGATGAAGAGCCAGAAAAATGAGGAGAAATGGTTCCATTTATAGTCACTAAATTCCAAAGATGATTTTAAGACTTGGAGCTCTGCAAAGAGAAATCAAAACTCTAGAAGCAATAGGAATGATTTGGTGTACAAGTGGCAAGGTATATTTTATTGACATTCAAATAAATTAAAGTCACTCTTTCAGGCAGAGACACATTTGGGAGAGAAAAACACTCCCAACATGCACTTTTCCTTGATTTGCCCCCTCTTTGTTCCCATGGTTATGCCCTCTGTGAGTGGTTCTGGAAGGAAAGACTGTTTCCTCACTCCCAGATCCCCAAGCAGCTGTTCATTTTCCCTGATGTTGTCATCAAGTTTAATTCTAGGTTTGACATCTCATAATTTGCCACATTGGAATAGATAAGTATGTTTAATTTCTTGGACAATTCGATTTAAATTAAGTTAGCCAGAAGGTACAGCATTTACACTTTGCAGAGTGCTTTTGCACATGCATTATCTCATTTAACAAAAATTAATTAGGAAGAAGTGATTGACAGAACAAAATTGAATCTGGGATTAAAGCACAGATGCCTCCAATAAATTAGTAAATAGAAATTAAAATATTCCACTAGAAATTTCAGTATTTATGTGAACCACGACCAGGTTATAGGTATTGGGGGGCTGACTTCTATCATATCCAAGTATTCATTTGCCTTTTCCTCAGTATACACCCCAACTTCAATAAACAGTTTATTTATTACAGTTGCAGAGATAACCGACCATCTGTTCGATGTACTCATTGCACCATGATAATGGCTACTAGGACAAGTTTGACTTTCATCCTCCATTTCAGGTAGATTTTGTGTGGTTAGATGACCTGGCTGTTGCTGTAAGACTTATGCCATAGTACTGGTTTCAGAAAACACTGTGATATGTTCTTGTTTAATCCCTCTCATACTGAGCTATTTTTTTTAAATTGTAGATTTGCTTTGACTCCATTTGATGTGACAACAGGAATATTTTAGCCTCAAGAAGTGACTGCTATTTCAATTATCCAAGCCTGCTGGATGGCCTTGCTTGGGCATTCTGTGTTTACTCAAGGGCAACCAATAAGAGTTGACAGTTATTGTGCTGGGACCTTTATTATCTCATTCATTCTCCATAATAATCTTTAAAAGTAAGGTTTTTTTTTAATTATCTCTTTTCAATAAAAGACAGTCCCCTGTGGTAAAGAGGTAAAGTACATTGGTATGACAGTGCTAGGATTCCAATCCAGGTTCACTTACACCAAAACCTAACTCTGAGTCATCACATTCCTCACAGACAGTGAATTAGTTCAACATTCACCATCACTTAACTAGGTAAGCATATGAAAGCATTTAGGAGTTAAGGAGTATATCAGTCAGTTTTGTTATAATCTACATAACAAACCAGTGGCCTAAAATAATATTTATTCTTGCGTATACATTTATAGGTTGGCTCATACTTAGCTGAATGAAACTTGGTTTGGCTGGGGTTGTTTGCAAGCTATAGTTTGGATCAGGGGCTGTCCCACCAGTCTTTCAACCTATCCCCCTTGATCAGGGGATTACCTAGGTCACATAACTTTCATGGCACTAACAGCAAGTAGAAACACACAAGGTCTCTTAAAATCTAGATGTGAAACTGACATGCTGTTGTTCCCACCCATGTTCTATAGGCAAAATAAAGCCATGCAAACAATCAGTGACTCTTGAAGCAGTCTTTCTTAAATTAAGCTTTGACGTGACCCCAGAGGTCCTAGTTTTCTTCTTGGATCTGTGCAAAATAAAACATTTGATCCCTTCAAAACAGAATGTAGGAGTCACTTAACAAACATATTATTTGAACTTAAGGGAGGACTGGTAGCACCTGGCTGCTGATGGAGAATAAATGGAATGTGCTGTTAAGGGCCTACATTACTCTCATCTTTCAACTCTTCAGTCATAAGATGTCATCTGGACTGCTTTGGTGCCGTCATGCTTGAAGTTTGCCGTGGTGAACACCACCTTATCTGAAATCCTCGACATACTATTATTAACAATTTAAAAGACACAAAACCAGATAATTCATGTTAAAGATTAATCATATTTTCCCCCTAAATGTATGAACTGGTCAAGTATATCCTTTATAGGTCCATAGTCAAGTAGATCCTTTAGGACTATGGTATTAGAAAGGGTCCAAACATGAGAAGACATTCTATGAACATATTTAATTTAAGGGATTTTTTCTCTATTTCTTTTTTAAGATTTTGTCTTGATTATACAGATTAATGAATTTCATTTTGGCAGAATCCTACATGTACAGAGTATATTTTGATCATTTTCAACCTCCACCACCCTTCCCCCTAGTTCCATATTGGGAGGGGTCAGTGTTTATAATATGTTTTGCTCATATACATTCCGCTAGTTACCAACCCTTACAGCTTCCTCTTGTACCCTTCTAATTTGTTTCTATATATTGTGCCAAACTGCAAATAATAGTTATTGTTCGGCTTTCATTTTTTTTTTTTTATTTAAGAGAAAAAAAAAGAAACTTATAACAAAGACAAAAAACAAAAGAGACAAACAAATGACTAGAGTAAATGCACAACAGTAACATTGCAGATTTACAAAACAGGATGATAGAAGCTTGACAATGGTTGCAATACTGTGTATCGTTATCTTCAAAGTGGTTGTTTACATTAATAGATATAGACATGTAAAATTGATCTAATCATATGAGTATTAATTGTTCTTTCTCAATAATGAATACATTCAGCAGTGTGTTCATTTTAGTTAACTTACATATACATATATACAGATTTATATCTTTTCCTTTTCCCTTCCCTCTTTCCCCCTTTTCCCTTCCCAATTACTTTTGCTCTTTGAGCTATTTTTTACCCTTACCTAGTATTTATTATAGATTTTGGATCATATATACTTTTTCCATTTCTTACTCTAGGGAGACAATACGGTATTTACACATGTGGGTTTGATTTATCTCACTTATGAGTATGGTCTCAAGTCATGTCCATTTACTTATAAAAGTCTCGCTTCCTTGCTGCGCACGGGACCCAGCCTACCGGGTCCCGCGATCCTGCACGCCACAAGAATCAGCGCGAACCTCTGGGGAACGCCGGCCGGTCTCACAGGACACAGAGCTACATAGATTCCAGAAGAAAATGACAAAACGAAAGACCAAGAGGCAGTCTCAGTCCCCCAGCCCACAAAGAACAAACCCAAGAGACACCGAAATGGAAGACAGTGGGAGTCACACAAATGGACTTTCTGAAATGATAGAAAATGCAATAAAGAAACAGCTTGAAGAAGCTATAGAGAAATTCAAATCAGAAATATTCTCTCAGCTAAAAAATGAAATGAGAATCATTATTAAAGAAATATTGTGTGTATCTAAAGAAGAGCAAGATAAAAACATAGAAGAACTTAAGAAAATGATCGAAACCTTGAATGAACAATATAAGACACAAACAGAATGCATGAAACAGATGCAAAGGGAAATGCAAGAAATGAAAAACTCCAT